>JAXIVD010000852.1:57500-67500 GCA_036785275.1 Cancer borealis
CCCCCCCTCGGTCCACAAGGCACACAGGAGCTCGAGGTCTGTCAGCCCCCTCCTCACATGCCTTCTACCACCAGGATCAGATCCATTTGGCTACTACACGCCATCAAGTTGCGCCACCTGGATCCTAGATCGGGTCCATGAGGGATCCTGATCCACCATTCCCACCTGGATCCCTGGGTCCAGCACAGGGTGATCTCGAGGATCCGTGGGATAAGATTTCAGAGGACGGTTCTGGCACGCGGTCCAAGGACCATGATGCAGTTCCTTCCCCACTTTTCGAATCCATGATGGCCTACATCCCCCACTGCTTTCCGGAGGCGGCTCACCGACCTGCCCCGCCTGGGGAGGTTAGGCCTGAAGTGGGGAAACATTTCCGTCTTACCAGGGCCCAGCCTATGGATTTCTTTGGATTCTGCTACCAAGGCTGCTCTTCTGGCTTCTGAAGGATCCAGACCATCTCTTGCCCGCTACCCGTCCAACAGATACAGGAGGATCTACTCCGTTAGTGGTCATGAGTCAGCGGGGAAGGCAGCCAAGCTGAACACCGACTTGGCTCTTGCTCTCACCACTAAGGGGAAAGAACCCCAAGTGTTGGTTCAACATGCTGATATGACCCGCCTCGAAGGCGTCCTCGCCCGTCAACGTGAGGCACAGAATTTTCTGTTTTGGGGTGTGGGAGCATTCTACCGGCTCCTTTCTTCCCTACAGCCTGGACAAGAGGACAAGCTTCTAGCTGATCAACTCTTTCGGAGTATTCAGTTTGCCATGGTGGACACTGCCAAAGATTCAGCATTTGCCTTGACCAATGTAAAGGCCATGAGACGGGAGACGATCCTGTCCCGCCTCCCACCGGTATTTAAGTCTGCGACCAAGGTGGACTTAAGGAAATCTGCAATTGACTCTGCATTTCTTTTTGAAGAGGCTCGAGTTCAGGAAGCCCTTCGGGTTGCAGACAAAGCAGCCTCCATCTCCTTCCAGCAAGCAGCGGCTCGGGCGCTGGTGAAGCCTCGTCCTACTTCAGGCACTCCATTGGTGGATCGTGCTTCTCGCACTAATCCTGTCGCTGCCTCTCATCGACCCTCGACCTCGTCTGGTCGAACGGTCTCCTTTTTCCAGCCAAGAGTGCCCCAACGGCAGAATCCTGCTCCCAGACTCCCTTTTTCCCACCCAAGAACGTCGGGCAATTTTTTCGGAAGTAGACCTTTGCCCGTCCCGGATCCCCATTTGAGGTTGCCTTGCTAACAATCTAGAAGACTGGATCACGATTGGAGCGGAGGCTTGGGTACTCGCCGTCCTCCGCGAAGGTTACAGGAGTCCTTTCACGACACCACCACCAGTCACCTCCCATCCAGTTGGATTTCGGTCTTACTCCCTGAGATCCGAGAAGGCCGAGGCATTAGATCACGAGGTTCGGCTTCTCTTAGAAAAAGGGGCATTAGAGGAGGCCCCAGCATCTCCGGGATTTTACAGCCACCTTTTTGTTGTGACAAAGGCCACCGGAGGCTTCCGCCCGATTCTCGACCTGTCCTCTCTCAATCGCTACGTCATCACCACTCGATTCCGGATGGAAACTATAAGGACGGTCATGTCTGCGATTCGCAGTCACGACTGGATGGCAGCCATCGATCTCAAGGACGCCTACCTCCAAATCCCGGTCCATCCAGACAGCCGAAAGTTCCTTCGCTTCATTTGGAAAGGCCTACACTACCAGTTCAAGGTCCTTTGTTTCGGCTTATCCACTGCCCCACAAGTTTTCACTCGGATGATGGGTCCAGTTTCAGCGGCTTCCCATCCATCGGCGGGGGATTAGTCTCCTCCGGTATTTGACGACTGGCTACTGTTGGCCCACTCTGAACGGGAGACCCTCGATGCAACCGAGTTCCTTCTCAACCTGTGTGCCTCCCTGGGTATTCAAGTAAACTGGGGAAAGTCCCGTCTTACCCCGTCCCAGTCGATGATCCATCTGGGGATGGAAATTCAATCAACACTTTTGAAGGTTTTCCCGACACAAGAATGCCTGGAGAACCTTCACCGCCAGATCGAGTCCTTCCTCAGTGTTCAATCTCCACCAGCAAGGGCTTGGTTGATCCTGTTGGGTCACATGTCCTCCCTCATCCATCTAATTCCGGGGGCCAGACGACGAATGAGAGGCCTACAATTACATCTTTCCCGATCTTGGAACCGTCAGTTCCATCCAGACAACTTTCCAGTTCCTTGGGACAGCATGCTTCTGGAGGATCTTCAGTGGTGATTGTCGGATCCCGGCCTACGGGTGGGACAGTCGCTACAATTGGCTTCCCCAGATGTGTGCCTGTACTCGGACGCCTCGACCCTAGGTTGGGGGGCGTCTGTTCTTCATGTCTCAGTGAGTGGTCTGTGGACCCCACAGGAGCAGTCCCTTCATATCAATCTCTTGGAACTCAGAGCCATTCGTCTCAGCCTATCCCACTTCATGGAGGATTTTCTGGGAAAGCGGTTGCAGTCTTCTCAGACAATGCCACGGCCCTGTCATACTTGGCCAAGGAAGGCGGGATTCGTTCAGGGATTCTCAATGCGGAAGCTCAGTCAGTTCTTCAGTGGGCGGAAGATCATGCCGTTCAGATCATCCCTCATTTCGTGAAGGGGTCCTCCAATGTCCTGGCGGATTGCCTCAGCAGACGAGACCAAGTCATCTCTACAGAGTGGACTCCACCAGGACATCTGCAGTCGACTGTGGAGGACCTGGAGTTATCCCACAGTGGACCTCTTTGCCATGAGGCTCAACTTCCGGCTGCCGAACTTTGTCTCACCGTTTCGAGACCCCACACGTCCACAGGTTCCATCAGGCTCTCCCCATGCTACAGTTAACCGCGTGGAAACTGTCCAGCGAATCCTCAGTCACCAAGGCTATTCCTCTCGTGTTACGGAATTCCTGGCAAGATCTAAACGGCCTTCCACTCTTATGAATTACCAGCATAAGTGGAAGAAATTCCGGGAGTGGTGCAAAAGGGAGGGCCACATTGTTTCTAATCCCTCCAGCCAAAAGTTTGCTGACTTTTTAGTTTTTCTGAGGCAGGAGAGCAAGCTATCTGTCTCAGCCATTAAAAGGTACAAGGCTATGCTCAATAGCGTGTTTGCCCTTAAAGGATTTGACCTCTCCTCGGATCCAGTTTTCCGGGAGGTGATTAGAACTTGTTCAAGGCAAGTACGCCGGCCATCTTGCAGACCTCCGTCGTGGAATGTGGACGTGGTCCTTAGAGCCTTGACACGTCCGCCTTTTGAGCCTTTGGAACGGTCCACCTTCCGGGATTTGTCTAGGAAGACACTTTTCCTGGTGGCCCTGGCTACAGCCAAGAGGGTGGGTGAGCTCCGTGCCCTGTCAATGGTCACAGCCACACAGGGAGAGGATCTCATTCTGTCCTACCTTCCTGAGTTTGTGGCCAAGACGGAAACCGGCCTTAACCCCATCACTCGGGAGTTCCGTCTTCGCAGTCTCTCTTCTATGGTGGGACATGAGGATGAGGAACGTCTACTTTGTCCAGTGAGGGCAATGAAATGTTACCTGCGGCTCACGTCTTCCTCTCCTCGGCCTAGGAATCTTTTTGTCTCTGTACGGGACCCCAAAAGGCCCATGTATAAGGCGGCAATCTCCTTTTTTCTACGGGACAGTTAAGACAGCACACCAGTCCTTTCCTGAAGATCTCTGTCCCTTGTTCAAGGTCCGGGCCCACGACATCAGGGGTATTGCCACATCTATGCTCCTATGGAAGAACAGCTCAATTACCTCCATTCTAGAAGCAGTCTGCTGAAGGACTCAGTCAGTCTTTGTGGACTACTACCTCCGGGACATTCAGAGGCAAGAAGGAGATGTCTTTGTCCTAGGTCCAGTGGTCGCCGCTGGGGACTTGGTGGACTAACCCTTCAAGGCAGCAAGTGCCTTATCTTTGGGATTGCATTAGTTGGCGTCATTGAAGGAGTCATAAGTTTGCCCTCCTCTCAGGACATGCGCCTGGACGCCGGATGGGATTTCAAGGAAAATCTCCCGAGGGAAGTTACCCGGGTTAATTCCTTATGCACTGATCACTTTCACTGGTTCCTACCTGGGCATGGTTCAGGACCGGTGGTGGCCACAGGGTTTTAGTGGTCTGTTGTTTAGACAGGGTGCACATTTCCTCTTAAACCTGCACTGAAGGTTCAACAAGGACACCCTGCTGGAGATCAAGAGTCCTCACCGGAAGCTTGGACACAATCTCCTTGACCTCACATGTCTCTGGTTCCTAAATTTAGGTGAGACTAAGCTGAGTTTTTGATGTGGACCATTCACCCTTTGTCGTATTCCATACCCGTGGCGTGACCCACCTCCTTTAATGTGGGAATCTGCTAATATAAGAAGCAGGTTGTATGTGAAACAAATGACATTTTCAAACATAAAATGTATTTTTTCACTTACCTGCTTCTTATATATATAACCCGCCCATCCTCTCCGCTACTTACCATTGCTTCAAGAAAGAATGACGATGTCAGCTGAGGGAGACAGGGTTGCCATGAGTTGCCAGAGGTCGCCAAGGGTGGAATACGACACGTAATTTAAATGTGGTAATAGACGGATGGGTAGATAGAGAGCATTGTAATGCTAATATAAGAAGCAGGTAAGTGAAAAAATACATTTTATGTTTGAAAATGTCATATATATATATATATATATATATATATATATATATATATATATATATATATATATATATATATGTATATGTATATATATATATATATATATATATATATATATATATATATATGTATGTATGTATGTATGTATGTTATATATATATATATATATATATATATATATATATATATATATATACATATAAATGTATATATATATATATATATATATATATATATATATATATATATATATATATATATATATATATATATATATATATATGTATATATATGTATATATATAATATATATATATATATATATATATATATATATATATATATATATATATGTATATATATATATATATATATATATATATATATATATATATATATATATATTATATATATATATATATATATATATATTATATATATATATATATATATATATATATATATATATATATATATATATATATATATATATATATATATATATATATATATATATATATATATATATATATAATATATATATATATATATATATATATATATACAGTGGAACCTTGACTTACGAGTTTAATTCGTTCCATGACCGAGCTCGTAACTCAATTTGCTCGTATATCAAATCAATTTTCCCCATTGAAATTAATTGAAATGCCATTAATCCGTTCCAGCCCCCAAAATACCACCCAATTTTTGTTACGTGTTTTTAAATAAGAAAAATGTATTTACAAAATAACAAATATTGTATAAAAACATAATAAAAGAGAATGTAAAGAAATAAAGCATAAATGGCTCGTGCCTTCTCGCAGGTGATAACCTCCGTCACGGTATCTGCCGCAAGCTCCTTCTCCCTCACCCACATCAATAGCAGATTCTCCATCTTTTCATGGACAGAGGTCCGGGAGCTTAGAAATTATTTTAACGCCCTTGGCTGGTGTTATAGCCTTTATCGACTCCTGCTTCAATATGGTACATGTCGTAGAAGTACTGCGCTCGTATTGCCTCGCCAAGTTCATTACTCACACACCTTGCTCATGTTTTTCAATGATTTCACGCTTTATTTCGATGGACATCATCCTTTTCTTCTTTGCATTGCTGTCCTTTCTCTCACTTTCTTAGGACCCATGGTTACAAACAAGAAATTTGGTAAAATAAATGCACAAAAGCACAGAACGCGAGCACAACAGAGATCCTTACGCGGCGAGGTAAACACAAGCAGAGAACGAATTTTGCACGGGAAAGCTGGGCAGGCGTATGGCTGTGTTCACTAAAGGCCGGGTCACACGGACAATTTTTTGTCGACAAATTTTGTCGACCTCGTCTCGCTGGAATATTTCGTCGATGCTATGGTCACACGATGAAGTGCCGAGTCGGCGCCAAGACATCATTCGGCAACGCCCGAACCGGTAAATATAACCGAACTGTACCAGCTATATCAAAACAAAGGCAGAATTCCCTACGTTGAAGACAGTCAAAACACTCATCCTGCTTCAGTGCTCCAAAATGAACGGCGCCAGTGACACGGATTCAGACGTAAATATTGCAGAAATTGTACTGCTGCTAGCGTTAAAAAGAAAGCAGCTGCAACAGAAGAACGCAGCCCTGACGCTGACTCGTACCTCAAATTTTGGCTCGCAATTCAAAGCAAAAAATCGACTGAGTGACGGCTCGTGTCTCAAAAAAACTCGTATGTTGGGGCACTCGTAAGTCAAGGTTCCACTGTATGTATATATATATATATATATATATATATATATATATATATATATATATATATATGTATATATATATAATATATATATATATATATATATATATATATATATATATATATATGTATATATATATATATATATATATAATATATATATATATATATATATAATATATATATATCTATATATATATTATATATATATATATATATATATATATATATATATATATATATATATATATATATATATATATATATATATATATATATATATATATATATATATACATATATATATATATATATATATATATATATATATATATATATATATATATATATATATATATGTATATATATATATATATATATATATATATATATATATATATATATATATATATATATATATATATATATATATATAGTATATAATGATTAATTAATCAAATAATTGGTTAGATAATTTATATATTTATTTACCGTATAATCCCTTCCAGGACGTCGCAAAAAATGAGAATCAGATGAGCCATGTAATTCCTGGACGTAGTTGGAGACTGTTGGGAGTTCCTCCTGTTATTGGCTTCGAGATCGGTGATAGTTTTGGTACCTTCTTTTTATTCCCGTTTGGTACTCGTCGAAAATTTTCATATTCTTTTTAGAGAGAAAAACTTTAGTTCCACATGCAAAAGATTTGTCAAGATATATGTAGGCAAAAAGAAGGAATCATCGTTAAGAAAAATATTCTTCTGTATTCAAATATAATTAATTGTAAGATCAATAGTAAGACAATTCCATAAATGGTCTTTAATAATCAATGCAGGACTATGAATGTATGACTCACGCTGAAGCACAAATTGTTATACAAGACAGATCTAAGTTCGAGATGAGAATAGGCTCACCTCAAATTATATCATAGGAGTTGAATTTCAGGCTCTTGAGAACTACATTGAAGCGGAATTTCCTACCAACGTGTGTGAACCCTCGAGTTTGTGAAAGTTACACGATCGGTGGGAACTGGCAGCTAATTTAACAAGTTCGGCAGTTGTTGAGCCGCACTTGAGGCTTGGTTGAGATGTGAAGAGAAGAACGGTGGCTTGACGTGGCGGTGGTCAGCCTAACACCTACAAGGCGACTCTTTGATGAACAATATATAACTGCCAGTGACCCAGAAGTTGCGTCCAGTCTCTCTTGATTATTAAATTTCCCTATTGATCTGCCTCACCTGCCTGTTAAAAGCTGCCTTGCTTCATGACTCTGGACATGATTGAGCGTCTATGGAATGCTCTTCCACGAACAGTTGTCTCAGGATCTCTTTGAATAATTTGAACTCTACTCCTTTCAAAATGTTAATTTGCTCACTAGACGTGGTCGGTTGATGGATGCTGCTGACAGAGTAGTTTGCATTAAATGTCTTCTAGCATCTGCGGTAACCCAGACCATCATTTGAAACGAAGTGACAAGGAAAGGAAGGAAAAAAAGATACCGAAACAGTGAATCATATTCAGATGAGTCATTATAATCGAAAACTAGTCGTAATATATATTGCAGATTTAGCTCTAAAGCTGTAGACTGTAGTCTGTAGACTTTTGTATACCTAAAACGTCGTCGTTGTTGTTGTTGTTGATGTTGTTGTTGTTGTTGTTGTTGTTGTTGTTGTTGTTGTTGTTGTTGTTGTTGTTGTTGTTGTTGTTGTTGTTGTTATTGTTGTTGTTGTTGTTGTTGTTGTTGTTGTTGTTGTTGTTGTTGTTGTTGTTGTTGTTGTTGTTGTTGTTGTTGTTGTTGTTGTTGTTGTTGTTGTTGTTGTTGTTGTTGTTGTTGTTGTTGTTGTTGTTGTTGTTGTTGTTGTTGTTGTTGTTGTTGTTGTTGTTGTTGTTGTTGTTGTTGTTGTTGTTGTTGTTGTTGTTGTTGTTGTTGTTGTTGTTGTTGTTGTTGTTGTTGTTGTTGTTGTTGTTGTTGTTGTTGTTGTTGTTGTTGTTGTTGTTGTTGTTGTTGTTGTTGTTGTTGTTGTTGTTGTTGTTGTTGTTGTTGTTGTTGTTGTTGTTGTTGTTGTTGTTGTTGTTGTTGTTGTTGTTGTTGTTGTTGTTGTTGTTGTTGTTGTTGTTGTTGTTGTTGTTGTTGTTGTTGTTGTTGTTGTTGTTGTTGTTGTTGTTGTTGTTGTTGTTGTTGTCTTTGTTGCCGTTGTTGTAGTCGTCGTCTAAAATTTAGGTTGATTAGCAAGCATTAACTGGGAAGTAAATTGACTGAACACTTTTTCTTACCTCTTATTTTCAACTTGTATTGAGTTTTTTTTCTCCCAGTTGTTGCACATCCCTTGACTTGTATTCTTTTGATATAAGACAAAAATCTGAGGAGTTTCGAGACTTGAATGAGGTGGAAAAGTTCAAAATAATATGTTTAATATGTATATGATTTTTTAAAGCTTTAAATTGATTTTTTTTTATATATACGTACAATAACTTTTTTATTTTTCATTTCAATATTTTTCCGTAAATGTCCTAAAATTGTTGTATTGAAAATCGGACCTAAGTATGAGAAGAACGATAATCCTGTAGGACGCAGAGTGGATTTGCATTTACGATTAAAGCCATTTTAGTAACTTCGGAAAATGGTTCTCTCGAGGATGATGTCTGGTTTCAAGACGCTGGTCATGTCTGTCTGTCTACCTTCCCGCAGCGAACATAACTGTGACGCTGGTTTGCTTTTTGCATTTTATTACGGATTTGTTTGAATGAAAATGACTGGCTGCGAACAGAATTCCAGTGGATATAAAGCCAGTTGTGGCATGGCTTATAGCTGCCTGAATGGTGTGCCAACCTTGCTTATTGCCCAACTAATAGTTACACAGCTCCTTGATGTTCTCTTAACTGACTCTGGTCTCGTTGGGCATATTGCGGACGTCGGGATGAAGCCATTTGCACCTTGTTCATAGTGAGTGTTTATGGGAGATGCTCCAACTCGTGCGCTGCAAGCTCTAGAGTCAGGATGGTGTGGTAGATAATACTGAGTTACAAATCCGCGGGCCTTGGTTCTTGTCGTGGCTGGAGGCAGAGGAATACGGCAAACTAACTTGTTCATTTTTCCTTACGGGTTGGTCGATAACGGGTCACCTGGCAAGGTCAACTGTGCTAATCTAAATCAATCTGTCAGCCTTGTGCTCCAAGTTTGAATTGTTCTGTCCACAAGGCTGAAGATTTGTGAAACGAACGAATCAGCTGCTTCCCCTCCATCGTTAACTCACTAGAAAGGTGGTTTTGCCAGTTCTGTTAAGTGATTAATAAGCGCAAAACTTTGTATGGGAGCAAAATTGACAAAAAAAATGTATATATATATATATATATATATATATATATATATATATATATATATATATATATATATCTGTGTGTGTGTGTGTGTGTGTGTGTGTGTGTGTGTGTGTGTGTGTGTGTGTGTGTGTGTGTGTGTGTGTGTGTGTGTGTGTGTGTGTGTGTGTGTGTGTGTGTGTGTGTGTGTGTGTGTGTGTGTATTCACTGTCACAGTCTGCTGCTGGTCTCTCTCGAGATAGCCGGCCGTCCCCCTATGGAAAGAGCTCAGAGCTCATAGTGACCAATCTTTGGGTTGGACCGAGACCACTCAC
>JAXIVD010000852.1:77372-84872 GCA_036785275.1 Cancer borealis
GGGAGGAAGGAAGGAGAAAACGTGGCAGACAACGGTTATTTACACTTGTACTTGATGGGATGAGGCAAGGCAGGTGGAGAGAACGTTTAATTATCAAAGACGACATGAAAAATATAAGAAAATAAAGAAAGAGGGAAGGAGAGAAGGAAATAAATGAAGTGTTTATTTCTGTGGGTTAGTTTAGTTTAGTTTGGGTGAAAAAAGTGGTAATGGTAATGGTATATAATTAATGGGTGAATGTTTGTTTGTTTGTGTTGGTGATGGTGGTGGTGGTGGTGGTGGTGGTGGTGGTGGTGGTGGTGGTGGTGGTGGTGGTGGTGGTGGTGGTGGTGGTGGTGGTAGTCTCAGTCAACTATGAAATCTATAAATAAAATTCTCCAAAAAAAAAAAGGTAACCAAAAAATAAAAATAAAATAAAAAAACCACACATTCAAAACCAAAAAAAAAAAAAAAAAAAAAAATCAAGGAGCAAATTTCTTAAGACTAATAGAGAGAGAAAACATAAGACATACAGACAGACAGACAGACATACAAACAGACATACACACTAGGTTGGTATTGTGGGATTTATTTTTATACTTAATTTTTTTTCCCTTAGCCGGTACTCTTTTAATGTAAAAAAAAAAAAAAAAAATTGAGTGGCTGAGAGACAAGCTTGAGGTGCCTTGACGCAACACTTACGCATCTCAACGTGTGAGAATATACGCTTGGTACCATCTGTTTGTCAGGGGGAGGGGGGGGAGGGCATGGAGGAGAGAGATAAGGGATGGATGGGTGAATGGAGGGTGAGGGGAGGGTGATGTGATGGGTGAATGGGTGAATGGGTGAGGTGTAGTATGATAGCAATGATGTGGATGCTATGGAGATGAGGTGAGAGGTGGAGTTGCAGGTGGTGGAGGTGGAGGAGGATGTGAAGGGGAGGCGGTGATCTACAGAGGGAGAAGGTGAAGGAGATACACCTGTTACCTCCCACACCTGTCTCCCCGCACACCTGACGCACTCCCTCGGTACTCTGATAACGGGAGGCACGAGGCAGCATCCATAGCAGTGTCTTAGGGGGGAGGGGAGGATACAGGCGGGGGGAGGGGAGGAGGGGGTATTGTTGGGGGAGGGGAGGGGGGGAGGGGATGAGGGTGATGAGGAAGAAAAATATGAGGAGTAACAGGTAACTCTTTGTCTGTGATGTTACTTGTAGGAGGAGGAGGAGGAGGAGGAGGAGGAGGAGGAGGAGGAGGAGGAGGAGGAGGAGGAGGAGGAAGGAAGGAGGAGGAGGAGGAGGAGGAGGAGGAGGAGTTAAGTTAGCAAGGCACACTAGTTGAGGAAGTAACAGTGAAGGTATTATAAGAGTGAGGTCATCCTGGTGTGTGTGGGCGTGTGTGGGCGTGTGGTGGTGTGGGCGTGGTGGTGTGGGCGTGTGGTGGTTCAAGGTGATGGTGTTGCATGCACGGGGATGGGATCAGTTGCATAAACCAGTGTGTGATAATATTTACCGCCCACCACACCCACCCCCGCCCACCCTACCCCACCCCCGCCCATCCCGCCCAGTTTAAGCTGCCCCCTCATCAACACGTGGAGGGGAGAGACGTTGCTACCACCCTCCCCTCTCCTCCCCTCACCTAGTCTCCCCTTACTTCTCCCCTTCCCTTTCTTTCCTCCCTCATTTGGTCTGGTTTGGTCTTCTCTCTCTCCCTCACCTCCTCCTCCATCTTCTCACTGCATCTCTCATCCCTTCCTTCCTAACCTTCTCTCTCCTCTTCCCTCCCTCGCCTCCCTTACCTTTCCTACCTGTGTGAAATCTTTCCTCTAATCAACAATATACTAAAGATCCCAATCTCTCTCTCTCTCTCTCTCTCTCTCTCTCTCTCTCTCTCTCTCTCTCTCTCTCTGTCTACCTGCGAGAGTTTTACATTATCAGCTTTATAAATATTCGTCTTTAGGGGGATTTTGTTTATTTTCTTAGTTTGGCGCCGTAACGCGATTCCTCTCGTTTCCTGGTCTCGTGGGGGGGGGAGGGGGAGGGGGAGAGGGGGACGCAAGGCTACTGCAGAAGGGGTGAGGCTGACGCAGGTAAACAGACAGGTCTTCCCCTCGGCCGGTGTCTAAACAGGCGCTGATGTCGACAGATGTTGGTCGGGGTGAGGGAAGATGCAAGGAGGGGTGATGTTGGGGTGATGTTGGGGTGATGTTGGGGTTTGAGGGTGAACATGGATGAATGAGGATGTGTGTGTGTGTGTGTGTGTGTGTGTGTGTGTGTGTGTGTGTGTGTGTGTGTGTGTGTGTGTGTGTTCCTTATGATCTCTATGACCTGAAAATCACAGCCCCGGAGGCATCTACAAGGCTCTGTACTACCCTGCCCCGCCCCGCCCCGCCCCACCTGGATCAGCCCCGCGTTGATCACCTTCCCCCCTCCCTCCCCCCCACGCTCTCACCTGTCGGCCCAGCATCCGGCCGTCTCACGAGGGCACTCACCTGTAACAGAAAAAAAAAAGTGTATTAGAAGCACGTCTGAGAGTTTAATTCATTATAACAATTTTCACAGAAATAAATTAATTTAAAAAATGGTCACTTATGATTGACGGAAAATTAAGACAAATACTACAATAACATAACGTTTCAAAATTCATTTATATTTTTTCTATTTAAAAATATTAAATGTGTCATCTAGGGGTTGAAAGAAGGACAAATCTCTCGTATCCCTAAAAGTATGTCTGTGTGTGTGTGTGTGTGTGTGTGTGTGTGTGTGTGTGTGTGTGTGTGTGTGTGTGTGTGTGTGTGTGTGTGTGTGTGTGTGTGTGTGTGTGTGTGTGTGTGTGTGTGTGTGTGTGTGTGTGTGTGTGTGTGTGTGTGTGTGTGTGTGTGTGTGTGTGTGTGTGTGTGTGTGTGTGTGTGTGTGTGTGTGTGTGTGTGTGTGTGTGTGTGTGTGTGTGTGTGTGTGTGTGTGTGTGTGTGTGTGTGTGTGTGTGTGTGTGTGTGTGTGTGTGTGTGTGTGTGTGTGTGTGTGTGTGTGTGTGTGTGTGTGTGTGTGTGTGTGTGTGTGTGTGTGTGTGTGTGTGTGTGTGTGTGTGTGTGTGTGTGTGTGTGTGTGTGTGTGTGTAGACACATGCCGCCGAGAAGGAAGCACGAGATGCCGTGTTCATGGTGTGGTGATAAGGGCAATAGTGTGACACTCGGGTGAGCCGCACACTCACCCTCGTGGAGGTAACCTGAGATTACAGTCTGAGGAAGGGGCAAGGAGGGAGCAGCCCTAGTCACAGCCTCCGTCTCGCAGCCTCCCGCCGAGGTCCGAGTGACGCTAAATGGTGGCCGCGTGACTCGGCGGGGCGGGGAAGTGCGGAGTCCAAGACAACGAGGGTTCAGGGTAAACATTATAGGGACGGAAAGAGACAGAGGCAAAGCGATAAGAGCGATCAGGGCCCGGCAGGTGACGCGGCTCCCAGGCCGTGTGCCCGCCATGGGGCCGCTCCCAACCCTCCCGGGGCACGGTGCGCCGCATGTCTTGCTGCCTACACAAAACAACACTAACGGGGCCACTAACTTTTCTCCACGCCGTCACCAAGACCACAACACCATGACTGCAGAGTAACCATCCTTACCAGGGCGTCCAGCCGTCTGCTGCTCCAGCCCATAGTTCCAATATTTACCAACTGCCCTTCAGGAGTAGCAGCAGCAGCAGCAGCGGTGGTAGTGTCGCCGAGTACCGGGCTCATGGCGCTGCAGGGGCACGTCGCCCCCCGCGTCGTCTGGCCTTATCACCGCTATTATCTACATACTGACCGGCTGCCCTAGCGGCTCCGGCCTCCCATGATTTTATTATCCAATCGCGGATGGTATCTGGCGGATGGTGCACTGATACTGCTGCTTGGCATGCACGCCGCCCCGCCCCGTCCAGCCCCGCCCTATCGCGCCCGGCGGGTTCCCGTCTCCCGCGCGCCAGGTACACCAACGTTCTAACTTTATGACCACCGGCCGTGTGCACCTCCACCAGGACCCACACAATGTCCAGGACGCAGCAATGCCTCGGCCACAGACTCCTACTGTCGGGTCAGGACCGTCCCAGCCTCTTCACTGTATCCCACCCTCTCTGTTCCTTCCTTTCCCTCCAGTTTTTATCCCACCCTTTGCTTCCCACCAACACTCCTCCACCACCCACCCCACACCTCTCATCCCCAACACATAAACAAGACAACAAAGCAAGATTTTAAGAAGCATGTGGCGGCCCAGCTGAGTGGAAAGTGAGCAGCATCACAACAGCGGGTCCCCTCACGGCAAAACACTGCGTGGGAACACAAGTCTACAGCGCCACCACTGGAAACACAGAAAGTCAGACTGCCATGGAAAGGGCGGGGGGGCGGGGAGCGGGGCCTGCTGGCAGTGACTCTAACGAGGGTCACGACGCGACATCCGCACCGCCACGTCGGTTGAATCACGCACACGAGGAAGAAAACACACAAAAAGAGCAACTCCGGCGGCCACGAACGACTAACAACCCGACATCCCGCCAGCACAGCCTCCCTCCCACTCCCTGGGCGAGGCGGGAGGCCACAACGCAGTGCTTGAGTACACAGTGGGTGCCGCAGCGGTCTGGGTATCTGCAGCTCATCGGGGGCGTCCCTCGCTCCAGGGAGGCTAGTGGCAGTGTGCCTTAGGCCTACAGACAGCTGGTGTTGGTGGAACAGAGGTCGCAGCTGCAGCAGCAGCACTACCACCACCACCACCACCACCACCACATTACTATGCGGAGGCGGGGAGGGGCAGCGCAGGAGTCTGGTAGTGTCGCCGCGGGACGCCTCACACGTGGCTTCACGCTAAATAATAACACCAATATTTCAGCTTAAAGTTTGGACATTACCGGCGTGCCCTTACGCCCTCAACCCCGGACCACCAGCCGACGCCAGGCCGTAGTACTTATTCGTGCCGTCAGCCTACACCTGGACGCCCACACCCGCAGCAGCCGAGGCCGCGGGGTGGCTGGCCTGACGGTAGATTGGGCCTCCAACTCATGCCCTAAGTTCACCCGCTCCATCGAGGGACAGGAGACACTTTGGAAAAAAAAATGTTGACACACACACACACACACACACACACACACACACACACACACACACACACACACACACACACACACACAATGCTGCAAGAAAACTTTCCCGGCGGCTCCTTGGTGGTGGTGCACGGCAAGGGGCTCACGAGCGTCACACGGGACACGCCACATTGGGATGAGGCATGAGTGGACAGCGAGGGAGCGAGGCGCACATTAGCATCCTATATGTCCGCGGATGGCCCTGCGACCCTCCAAAAGTAGCTCCATCCCTCAGTGTCCCCCGGGTCGCCGCCCCCACACGCACAATAAACTCATCCTTCACCAGCAGCCACAACAAAACCCCCGCCGGGCCCCTGCCACCCCTACCCCAACCCCTCACCTTGTCGCACATGACCCAGCTTAACCTTCCCTCTCGCTGCGTGTACACTGCAGGTGACCTCCTCCTCCTCTTCCTCCTCCCCTCCTCCTTCTCCGTCCCCTGCATTCCTCCTCCTTTTCTCCTCCTTCACCAGGCTCCAACACCCTCCCCCCCACCGAGGACGTTCACGCTGTCGCGGTCCAAATGGTAAGAAAGTATGTGAGAGAGAGAGAGAGAGAGAGAGAGAGAGAGAGAGAGAGAGAGAGGAGAGAGAGAGAGAGAGAGAGAGAGAGAGAGAGAGAGAGAGAGAGAGAGAGAGAGAGAGAGAGAGAGAGAGAGAGAGAGAGAGAGAGAGAGAGAGAAGGAAAGTATTATATTCCTGATGCAGTAGTGAGGCAAAGTTGTTGTTTTTGTTGTTGATTCAGTTATGATTTTAGTGCACCAGTAAAACTACCTTCCTGATGCAGTCTCTTCCCTTCACTGTCAAAAGAAGGAAGAAGAGGAAAAGAAGGAGGAAGAGAAGGAGAAGTAGAAGGACGAAAGAGATAAAGTACAATAATAATAACAATAATAATAATAATAATAATAATAATAATAATAATAATAATAATAATAATAATAATAATAATAATAATAATAATAATAATAATAACAATTAACAAAATAAACAATCTAAAAAAAATATCTAAGAGAGAAAGGAAGATTTAGATGAAGATGAGAGAGGACAGGACAGGAGAAGAGAGAAGAAGAGCGGATAGGAGCAGAGAGGAGAGGAGCAGAGAGGAACAGAGAGGAGAGGGAGCAGAGAGGAGCAGAAGGTCAAAGCATCCAGCCACACACCTTCACCTCACGAACTCACCACCTGACCTCACCTATCCCTCCCCTCCGCCTGCCACTCCTTCCGCGGCGCCTCCAGCAGACAACCGTGTGGGAATTTAATTTGTTTTCCCTAATGTGACTAATACCAGAAAGGACCCGCGTCTCAATGCCCCACGACGCCCCGCCCCGCCCCGCCCCGCCCCATGACGCCCCGCCCCGCACATCAACATTCAGGAGAGGAAAGACATCAATCCGACACCTACCCCCAACTTGTGTGTGTGTGTGTGTGTGTGTGTGTGTGTGTGTGTGTGTGTGTGTGTGTGTGTGTGTGTGTGTGTGTGTGTGTGTGTGTGTGTGTGTGTGTGTGTGTGTGTGTGTGTGTGTGTGTGTGTGTGTGTGTGTGTGTCTACCTGAATAGTGCTTGATGATAAACAACAAGATAAACATGTAAGTATATGAGAGTCTCGGTCTTTACTTTTAAGGAATACCTGATCATAATGAAAAAAAATATATAATACATAATTTCAAACGTTGTGTGTGTGTGTGTGTGTGTGTGTGTGTGTGTGTGTGTGTGTGTGTGTGTGTGTGTGTGTGTGTGTGTGTGTGTGTGTGTGTGTGTGTGTGTATGTGTAAAAATTAAAAATGGTGGTAAATCTTGCACACACACCTTGATGGAACTCAGGTAAGACAGGCAGAAGAAGACAGGAAAAGAAGTAAAAAAAAAGTTAATCAAATACTAAAACACAACGTAAGTGACGCCGAGAAACAAATGAGAATCGGAAGTATTGATCCGAAGCGTTATTATGTTCAGTCTAGTTACCAATGAATTACTTCTTCCTGATACTGCCTGGAGCCACAAGGAGGAAGAGGAAGAGGAAAAGGAAGAGGAGGAGGAAGAGAGATGTTTTAAAGAATATGAGAAATGAAAGAGGTATAAATAGAGGAAGGTGTATGTGGTGTTGAATTGAAGTGTATTGTGTTGTTGCTGTTGCTGTTGTTATTATGTTATGTTGCTGTCGAGGTGATGGTGATGGTGAAATCGTGTTAAGTAATAATAACAAATACATTCCATTATGCAACGATAAAAAAAAAAAAAAAAAAAAAATCTGCCGCGTAATAATAGCAAGGAAAGTATCTAGTTAGGCAACACTAATAATAACAAACATTACATTCCCTTCATGACCTGCGAATTACATGACAAACAAAAAGAAAAAAGAAAAATTGAAAAGCAACATTCCCACGCTAGATAGGTAAGAATGCAACACACTCCCGTTCGGCCTGA
>JAXIVD010000852.1:92372-115262 GCA_036785275.1 Cancer borealis
CTCACCCCCCTCCTCCTCCTCCTCCTCCTCCTCCTCCTCAGCAGTTTTTCTCCTCCATTTCCTCTTTCCCCTCTTCATCCTCCCTCTATTCTTCTCCTCCTCCCTCCTTGTCATGGTCAATTTCCCTTCATTATCTTTTTATTCTTTTTACACGTTCCTCTCCTTGCAACACCATTCGTTTTCTCTCCCTCCTCCTCCTCCCTCCTCCTCCTTCTCTTCCTAACGACCTCTACCTCGTGATGGGGGGTCTCCATAGCTGGCCCCCATTACCTGGCTGCCCCCCATAATTGCTTCCACCTGCTGCGGCACGAACCCTCTACCACACTGGAGCTACACCTGTGAAAATGGAGGTGAGGTGTGTAGAGGTGGTGTTGAACTGGTGTTGTGTTGCTGTGTGGTGTGTTGCTGTGTCCCTTTGTGTTGTGATTTAAAGGGAAAAATGTTGTAAATGTATAGTGTGTTGTATGTTACGTTAGCTGAGAGTGTGTTGAAAGGGTTGTGTTGTGTTGTGTTGCTATAGTGTGTTGCTATCTATGACTGTGGATTAAACGTGTTGCTGAGTGTTCCTGAAGCTAGACTTAAGGTGTTGTATATTACTTTGTGTTGTGTTGTTTTCTCATGAGTAAGTGAGAGGGATGAGGGTAAGACTAGAGGGGTGGTGTGAGGTGAGGTGAGGTGAGGTGAGGCGAGGCGAGGCGTAGGGCGTGGTGGTGAGGGGCTGGTGGTGAGGGGCTGGTGGTGAGGGGCTGGTGGTGAGGGGCTGGTGGTGAGGGGCTGGTGGTGAAGGATGAGGAGTAGCGAGGGAGCGGCGGGCGTATCTGAAACGTGACGGATCTAGGGGTGAAGAGAAAGGGGTGTAGAGAGAGAGAGGAAAGGGAAGGCAAGACGGGAGGGAGAATAGAGGGTGATGTATGGTAGAGGAAGAGACAAGAAGGTGCGAGGAGAGACAAGAGATAGAGATGTATGTATGGTATTTAAAGTGTATGGGTGATTGGGAGACATTAGGAAAAGGTTAATGGAGACATGACATTATCAATACAATTATTTTTTTTCTTTCTCTCTCTTCTCCTTTCTATCTTACATCATCATTACCTTCCTCCTATTCTCCCAATCATCACCCTTCATCTCTCTTCTTCCCTTTACCTCTTTACCCATATCATTGCTTCCTCCCTTCCCCTCCCCCCCCTACACACCCTTCCTTTCCTTCCCACAAACCTTCAACCTTTTAATACAATCCTTGAGTCTAGCCTGAAAGTGATCCCCCCGGAACCCTGCCACTCACCCCAGGGGGCGCGCCAGCTTCCCCCAACCCCCCGCCACGATATATATAACGCCTATAACCTCCAATCCTTCCCCGTATTACTCAACATGGCGCCTCGATCTCTGTACCAATCATTGAGGCCGTCTTGTCGCCACCTCACCCTCACGAAAGTATCATAAATCGTGCACCTCCAAATGCTTCACCTCGTTTGTCAGTACATCACTTACAGCCCGCCGGTGCCTCCATCAGGGATCAATTACCAGCCCCGCCTCGCCCCTCCCGCCATTGCTATGCTGGGAGGGAGAGGTAGACAGCGGGGGTCGAACGAGTTACAATTGCAACGCCGCGGGGGAACAGGCACGTCATTACCTGCCCCCTCCAACCCCCTCCACTCCTCTCCACCTCCTCTCCACCCCTCTCCACCAACCCCCAGCCCTCTCCAACTCCTTCCACCCCCCGCGCCGCCCCTTCCCGCGTTCACTCACGCCCTAAACGGGAAATACCGAAGCCTGTTTTGCCGTATAAGAGTGAGTAGGTTAGAGTAAAAAGAGGAAGGAAGGAAGGAAGGAAGGAAGGAAGGAAGGAAGGAAGGAAGGAAGGAAGGAAGGAAGGTGGGTGACGGAGTGTGTGGATGGGCTTAAGACTGGGTGAGGGGGTGGGGGGGCGACTGTGGTGTTATCAGCTGGCACTGGCTTCCCCTGCGTCACGTCTGGCACTCGGCGGTGGCACTGTGGTAAGATAAACAGCCTCTTGAGATGAATACTCCTCAATCAACACACGCACCTTCACCCCGCCCACCTAACACCCCCAAACGCGCCCTTTCCAAGCCAGGTAGCGTCTTATGTCACTAATGAACGGGAGGAAACACACACACATACACACACACACACACACACACACACACACACACACACACACACACACACACACACACACACACACACAGGACACTCGATACCCTTAATGTGGAGGCACCGTCACGAGCCACATATGGGACCTTTAAAGCTTCCTCACTCCACGCTCCACCCGTTCAACACTTCCTCAACCCCTCACACCCATCCCCACGCCGCCTCCACGCCTCACTCACCCTTCCACGAACCGTCACTCCCGCCCTGTAGTATAACACAACCCACAAGGCATCATCAAGCCCTACAGAGTGATGAGTAGACGGGAAAACAGATCCTTCCCCTCTATCCTACGTTGAGGCCTCAGAGGGATATTATCAACACCAGCAGGAGGCGTGTGAGGAGGTGCAGGAGCGGGTACTGACAGCAGGATTGGAGGATACAAGGATGGGATGTGGGTAGGAGGGAATAGGATGCAGATCAGCGGGCTACTAAAGGATTAGTTTGTGTCCTTCGATGCGGAAAAGGATATAAACAGACACGCGTGAAGGATATCGTAAAGACTATTGATGAAAAAGAAAGGAAGGTCTAGAGAAAGATTAAATCAAGTGATAAAGTTAAATAAAACCGGATAATGATGTGTAAGGCAGAAAAATAAAAAAGAAAAATAGAGGTGGGTTGAGAAATTACCTGAGAAAGAGAAAGAGAGTGAAAAAGAGAGAAAGAGAGAGGCAGAACCAGACTATGGAGACGAGGACAGGTATAGGTAACAGGTTCCTCTCACATCACAGGATCAGTAACAACAGAAATTAGCTGTGGCAGGGCAGGGCAGGGTAGGGCAGGGCAGGGCAGGGGAGGGCAGGGCAGGGCAGGGCAGGGGTAGTGGGTAGGTAGGAATGTTTGTATATACGGTTCACCAAGCCGCCACAGCCTCTCAGGACCCGCGGAGGAAAGGGCGGAGAAGGTTGACCAGACGACGCGTTAAATAAACATTGACAGTGCTAGTGTTCCCGCTCTTTCCTACGCGTTCCCCTCCCTCCTACACCTCCTACTCCTACTCCACCTCCTCGTCCAGCTTCCTTTCCACCTCCTCCACCTCGTCTTCCTCCTCCTCGCTACTACTGGAAGGTGGTAATGTTGTTTTTGTTCAGGTGAAATATTTTTGTTTGGGAAGTTTCTCGCAGTAAGGATTTCACGATTGGGTTAACCTCAATCTCTTTCTTTCTTTTTCTTTTTCTTTTTTTTTCGTCTTTTTTTTTTTTTCTCTCTCCTCTTTCCCTCGTTCTTCGTCTTCTTTTGCTCATGTTTTTCTTGCTCCTCCTGACCTCCTTTTCTTTGTGCATTCCCCGTGATGTCTTTCTCTAAATTTCTTCCTCCTCCTCTTTCTTCTCTTTCTCTATCATCACTACCTTCACCTCCTCCTCCTCCTCCTCCTCCTCCTCCTACTCTTCCTCCTCCTACTCCTCCTCCTCCTCCTCCTCCTCCTTCATCTCCTTGTCCTCCTCCTTTTCACAAATTCCACCACTACAACTACCTCCACATATTTCTCATCACATCCTCCTCCTCCTCCTCCTCCTCCTCCTCCTTGTGCAGGTGGTGGGAGGAAGTAGCACATTTGTCCCATACAAGAATCGTTATTATTCTTTCTACACAGGACCATTCATTACTATTACCTGCAATCAGTACAGAAGCCTAGGTGCCATTACAAGCAATTACTACCATTACCTCGCGAATTAGTAGTACAACATGCATATTTAAATACCAGGTGAGGCGGAGGAAGGGAGGGAAGGATGGAAGGAGAGAAGGAGGGAAGAAAGATGATCTGTGCTTGCCTGAGGATCGTGGGAGGGATTTTAAAGAGAGAGAGAGAGAGAGAGAGAGAGAGAGAGAGAGAGAGAGAGAGAGAGAGAGAGAGAGAGAGAGAGAGAGAGAGAGAGAGAGAGAGAGAG
The DNA here is from genome assembly GCA_036785275.1 of Cancer borealis. Taxonomy (NCBI): domain Eukaryota; kingdom Metazoa; phylum Arthropoda; class Malacostraca; order Decapoda; family Cancridae; genus Cancer; species Cancer borealis. The sequence goes on from JAXIVD010000852.1 coordinate 96,428, forward strand.
AGAGAGAGAGAGAGAGAGAGAGAGAGAGAGAGAGAGAGAGAGAGAGAGAGAGAGAATGTACGTACAATAGGTGATAAACTTAAACTCACCCCCCTTCATAAACACACACACACACACACACACACACACACACACACACGCCAGTCTCCCCTCAAGTGCTAAGGACACAAGCAAACTCTTAGACTCCTGACACATACCTCATCAAGTCTGTTATCAAGTCTCTCACACACCGCCAAGACGATGAAGGTAATGAAGATAAAGAAAATAATGAAGAAGATAATGAGGTAAATGAAGATAATGAAGAAGATAGTGGAAATAATGAAGAAGATAAAGAAGAAGAAGAAGAAGATGAAGAAATAGAAGATAATGAAGAGGATGATGATGATGATGATGATGATGATGATGAAGATAATGAAGGAAAAAATATTAAGTTTATTCACACCATTACTTCATAAATTGTTTGATTTTTTGTTTTGATAAAGTCAGTATTTTGTATTTTTTTTTATATATATATATTTTTTTATCATCCATCAAGAGTAAGAAGGTTTTTTTTTATATCATTATTTTTCTTGTTGTCTTTCCATCGTCAAGAGTGAAGGGGAAAAAAAAGGAAAAAAATAAGTGTCTCTTCTCGTGCGACTTTTAAGGGAAAAAAAATTAAAAATAAATAAATAAACAGATGATTGAACAAAAAACAGAAGGGCGAGTCTCTACCATTCCCTTTATCATTTTTTTTTTACTATAATTTACTGTGTGTTTTTTCATTCTAAATCTCATGTCACTGTCATGTTTAAGGAAGTTTAAGCTCAAAAAAATAAAATAATAATAACTCACCGTGTAAAGACATACATGCAATTTTTCTCTTACGTAAAAATAAGAGACGCTTTTAAATTATGATTGAAGAAAAAACCAATAAAATAATCATAAAATCATCTCTTTAACCGCCAAACCACTCTAACCCCCCTACCACCACCACCACCACCACCACCACCACCACCACCACCACTGCCTGGCCATACATACTAACTAACTAACCCAAGGATCAACATACACCAAACACACCCTTGCCCTCTTGGATGTACTGTTTTACACCCTCGCCTTTCACCCCCGCCTCATAACTGCCTGCACCGCCACCACACACAGAACCAACTCATTACCACCACCACCATAACCACCACCATCATCACCTACACCGCTACTACCACCACCATTATAGCCCCTGCCATCCCCTGCCATCCCTACGCCCCTACGCCCTTGAGATAGCTATCGCGGGCGGTGGATGGCCGTCGCCGCCCAAAAGAGGGTGGTGGTGGGCTAAGCTTGTGGCGTTATCGGGTCTGGCGGGTAATCTAATTATGGAGGGAGGTGGTGGAGGCCAGAATGCCGCCTGCCACCGCTACGCCCGTATGGTGGTCAGCGGCGTGCGGGCGTGGTGGGTGGGGTGGAGCTGTGGGCGGGGTGAGGAGTGTGAGCAGCGGGGTGTAGCGGTGGGCGTGGCTGGTGTAGCTGGTCCAGGGAGGAGGGAAAGGAGGAGGAGGAGGCGTGCAGCGTTGAGATGTGCGGTGGAGCGTCAGGCTGTCAGATGAAGGGGCTTTGTTGATGCTGTGCAGGGCTAATGAGACTCTTCACCTGCCCCACCTCACCTCACCTCACCTGCCACGCCCCCGCCCCTAACCCCGCCCCCGTCCCCGCCCCCGCCTACCCCATGACCGTGTCCTCGTTACTTTCCCCGCTGTGTTTGCAGGTGACCATCCGGTACCTTTTCTTCCTTTTTCTTGTGTCTGTAACAGTGCTTTGTATCCGTCCGTGGTGGTCCGTCCTTGCCCGGCCGCCCCGCCCCCCCGTCCCTGCTATATTTATTATCATTCCAAGATTCTGCGAGGAGTGAAAGTCAGCGAGACTAAATATCCGCATGTCAAGCCGGCGGGTGGAGCACACTTTGGCAGGGAAATGCGTGGAGACATGACCTCTGACCCCTGACCCACGACCCCTCGGCCTGACCTGCCCCTCTCAGACCACTCCTTGGGCTCTCAACTAGGGCGGGACCTGACCAACCTCTGCCAGTCACATGAGGACGAGAACGAGCACAGCTTTATTCCTGATGCTCTGAGGGACGTGAGGGGCGGTGAGGGGAGGTGAGGGACGTGAGGTGATTGACTCCGCAGGTGATGTCTTCCCTGCAGAGGAGTCCCTGGCGGGCGTCCCTCACCGTGATGGCTGCAATTTCCTCTCGTCACTGTTCCTCTCATGTTCCGTTCCTCTCGCCGCCCCTTCGGTAACGGACAAAAAACACAACTCATCAGCAGTGCCTTGTTTGCAGTGTGCCTTCTACCCGCTACAATCGTCCCTCTCCCCCCTCCCCCTACCGCGTTGACTGACAGCTCTGCCTTGCCCCTCCGCCCCTACTCGCTGCCCCTCCCGACCCCTCCTGCTTGTCGTGTGTTTCCTGCTTCCTTCACAAGCCCACAAACTGACAGCAGCCCATCACTCCTCCTCCTCCTCCTCCTCCTCCTCCTCTTTCTCCTCCTCCTCCTCCTCCTCCTCTTCCTGGTGTCCACGCCTTGTCCTTCCCACGAGGCAGCCTTCACACATGCAGGCCACCACACACACATTCCCAGCGCGCCACCTCACGTCTTACTCAGTGTGTTTATGTGGGCGAGGCTCCAGCTGGCACGGGGGGTGGTAGGGTGGTGGTGGTGGTGGTGGTGGTGGTGGTGGTGGTGGTGGTGGTGGTGGTGGTGGTGGTGGTGGTGGTGGTGATGGACAGGATGTGGTGGTGGTTTCAATCATCACCACCACAACCATCATCACCACTACCACCACCATCACCACCACCACCAAGACCAGCAACAACATATAAGCTACACCAAACTTCTCTCTCTCTCCCTTTATCACTCTCTCCCTTCGCCTTTCCCTCCCTTCCTCCCTCCTGCAGAAGGACACGTGGACAAGCCACAGCTATTACAACGGGAGAGAAGGAAGGGGAGGAAGGGAGGAAAGAGGGGAGGGAAGAACGGTAACTGGAGGCAAAAAGACGATTGAAGGGAGGGTGGGAAGGGAGGGAAGTAGATAGGTAAATAGGTAGGGAGGGAGGGAGACAAGGAGGAAAGGAGGGAAACCAGGAAATAACGAGGGGAATACCTACCCTGTACTACCCCTCTACCACCCCTCCAGCCCCCCATTCCGTCATCTAATCCGTCACGCCCCCCTCCTCGCCTCCCCCCCAGCAGATGGACAGATATTCTCCAACTGTCAATGGAATGCAATCTGTGACGGGGCGCTGCAAGCATGCACAAAGGCGACCCACTGCAACTCCCCTCCCGTGGGAATGAGCCCTTCTGACCCCTCACCCTTCCTCCTCCTCCTCCTCTTCCTCTTCCTCGTCCACCATTCCACTCCACACATGTAGTACCTCCTCCTCTTCCTTTTTCTCCTCCTCCTTTTTCTCCTTCTCCTCCTCCTCCTCCTCCTCCTCCTCCTCCTCCTTGTCTGCTCCATCCACCTATCTAACCTCTCTATATAAATTTTCTTTCCACATCCCTATTCTTTTCTCTCTTATCTTTATCCTCTTAGTCCTCCTCCTCCTCCTCCTCCTCCTCCTCCTCCTCCTCCTCCTCCTCCTCCTCCTTTGTTATGTTCCGACTGTTTGCCTCAACGTCACCTCTCTTCCCCCTCTTCCCTAGGACTACACACCAAGGCAAAGGACCCCCCCCGCCCCCCTCCCCCCAACTGCCCCCCTTACCCTTTGCTATTACTGCTCCCCTCACCTCCCCCCTTCACCCCCTGGACAAGCTTCAAGTCACCCCCCACCCCCCTCTCGTCCGTTACAAGGTCTACTAAAGGTACCCCCAATGCAACTACCCCCACCCCCCCCCTTTACCCCCCCAATCCTACCCCCTCCTCCTCCCTAACACAACGCAAAATGTCCCGGCGTTCACACCCTCTGAAGGCGTTGGTATCGTGTCGTGAGCGTCCTTGGTGGTGGTGGTGGTGGTGGTGGTGGTGGTGGTGGTGGTGGTGGTGGTGGTGGTGGTGGTGGTGGTGGTATTGCCTTCTCGCTGACCACCTGCTCCACCTGCTCCACCTGATTCACCTGCCGCCAATCACCTGCTCCACGCTTGTTACCTGAGGAGGCCGAGGTAACCTGTGTCCACCTTCTAAACGGTGATGATGACGCCTGACACTCTCCTGACGAAGGCTGATTCTTTGTCCTCTTCTCCTATTCCTCTTTTATTTTCCTCTCTCTGTCTCATCTTCCTTGTGTGTTTCTGTTTCTCCTTTTTCATCTCTCCCCTGCAGCGCCTCCTCCTCCTCCTCCTCCTCCTCCTCCTCCGACACTCTTAGGAGGCTTGTGAGGCTGCAGGAGTCGCCTTGGCAGAACCGATGGGAGGGAGGAACATGAAGGAGGAGGGAAGGAGGGAGAGAAGGAAGGAACATGGAGGAGGAGGGAAGAAGGGAGGGAAGGAGGGAGAGAAGAAGGGATGAAAGAGTTTAAACCTGTCTTGATTACAACTGTGAATCAATTTTTCCTTACACTTGTCTCTTCTTCTTCTTCTTCTTCTTCTTCTTCCTCCTCCTCCTCCTCCTCCTCCAGCTGTTGTCTGTAGCAGCAGGTCATTACTCTTGGCTGTGTTTTTCTATGTCATCCCATTGTTACATCTGACGCTTCACACCTCCTTTACCTCCTCTCTCCTCTCTCTTCTCCTCCTCCTCCTCCTCCTCCTCCTCCTCTTTTTTTTCTTCTTTTTCCTCCCATTTCCGGGGCATCTCCATCTTCCTTTCGTTATCATGATTGTTACCTTTATTTCCTCTCTAGTTCTCTTTTATCAGCAATTTAGTGTTTATTTTCCTCCTCCTCCTCCTCCTCCTCCTCCTCCTCCTCCTACTCCTCCTCCTACTCACCTCTGCCTTGACTCACTCTCCTCCCCTTCATCTTTATCATTACCTTCCACTTCCCTCCGTCATTACTCTCTCCTCTTTTATCTCTATCTGTCTCTCTCTCTTCCTCTATTTACCTTCCCACGGCCCAGTCCACTTTTATTCTCCTTTCTTCTTCCATTACTTCTCTTCTCTTCTTTTTTTCCTTCTTGTCTGACTAACTCGACGGTAAATACGAGACGAAGAAATAATTACATGAGTCTGTCCTCGTTTAGTGAGTCTCAGATTTTCTTCCTTCAATTCAGACCACACACACCCACCTTAATTATTTCATCCTCTCGTACCTCCCAATTCATATCTTCACCAGTTATTACTGCTTGATCTCACTGCTCCTACCTCTCCCCTTCTGCTTATCATCTCGTCAGGGGGGAAAAGGCTTCTGTTCTGCTTGTTCTACCGGGCATTGTTCTGCTTCACCTACTCGGAGTTATGAGCAAAGTGTTTAATTCAGTGAGGGATGATTTTAAACACGGGACTTAGCGGACCGGGCGCGCCAAGGGGACCACCGGAGCGAGACTGTAAATATTGGAGACAGAGGAAGTGGAGGAGGAGGAGGTCAGGGGGTGGTGAGAGAGAGGTTGAAACAATGTCCGCAGTCCTCTCTTCCTCCCAGGCTCCCTCCCTCACTCCTTCCTTCCCTTCCTTACCTTTCCTCCCTCCCTCCCTTCCTCCCTCCCCTTCCTTCCTAACGACCTCCAACCCTTTCTACCTCTGTTGTGACACCTGCAAGATGACGCGAGGTTTTCATACACCTGTTGACGGAGAGGGACGAGTACTGAGAGAGAGAGAGAAAAAAAGAAAGAAAGAGAGAGAGAGAGAGACCCATGATGTTGATGCCTGATGGAACTTCTACAGACAATTACAATCACATCTTACAGACATGCCCTAACGCCTGCCTCGCCTCGCTCCCGCCCCGCCGCGACACTCCTCGGCCCCAGCTCCCCCGCTGCGCCGCCACAGAGGGAACACTGCGCTGGGCCTTGTTGGATTTGACGTGAGGGCGAGGGACGACCTGAATAAGCTGGGAGGAAGAGGAGGAGGAGGAGGAGGAGGAGGAGGAGGAGGAGGAGGAGGAGGAGGAGGAGGAGGAGGAGAAGACAAGGTGCGGCCTGAACATGAAGGAGGAGAAGGAGGCACAGGGAGGAAAAAAGAGACACAAGAGAAGAAGCAAAAAAAAAAATACTGGAGGAAGAGACGAAGAAAAAGAATAAGGTAATGATTATAAAAAGTAGCAGAAGGAAGAGGAGGAGGAGGAGGAGGAGAAAAAAGAACAGCAAAAACAAGAATAATAATAATAAGAACAAGAACAAGAAGATGAGGGGTTGGGGGGGGGAGGGGAGAGCAGTCAAACGACACTGTTAATCCTAAGAACAAATTGCTCCCACACCTGGCTATTCCATCTATAAAACCTTCAAGTGATTACCTTCAGGATAAACAGTGCAGCATTACCTGAGGCCTGGGGAGGGGAGGGTAGGAGGAGGGGAGGGGGTAAGAGAGAGGTTGCAGGAGGAGGAGGAGGAGGAGGAGGAGGAGGAGGAGGAGGAAAAGAGGTGCATAGTGTAAGGGAAAGAGGGAAGGGGGGCGGAAGGTAAGGGGGGAGGTTAGGCGCCATAGTAAAACGTGAGTCACAGCCCTAGACTTAGCCGTTACTCACCCCTGACTCACTCTTGGGTGCTCCTATAGGGCTGTATATCCCCATTACACTCACTCCTTACCCTCATATCTCCCTCATCCTCTCAGCTACCACCTCATAACCCAGGTAGAATACGTAGCATCTTATCCCTCCTCATCTCCCTCCACCAGCATCACTATCATCTTACACTCCCCTCACCTCATACTTCCTTAACCTAACATAACTTACCTACCTACTCTCACGCCCAGACTTCTTCCCTCCAAGCCCTTCATCACCACTCAGCGCTCCTTGCTAACCAGAGTCGCCGGTTCGCACATAAATCTCCCGGTTCCCCGTCTGCTTCTATCACGTGTTGTTGTTTTAGCGCGGTTCCCCAGTAGCGCCGCCGACGGCCTGACGAAGGAGTACCACCAGCCGACGGGGGATAATTTGGCAGCAGCAACAGTTTTTACAGCAGCGATCGTGCGGGGCTTACGGCTATGCCCGAGGCGCCTCACCCTGCTTCCTACATTCCCAGAGCTGGCGGGGTAAGGGAGGGCAGGGCGGGTGTAGCGGGGTGATAAGGGGCGAGGCGGGGCAAGGCAAGGCAGGTGAATCAAGCTGAGATAGGGTAAAAAAAGGATATAGTAGAGATAAGGGTAAATTGGATAGGCTTAGGGAGAAAAAGGTAGGCTTATAGGGACATATATGGACAGGGGTGAGGGAAATGATGGCTGGAATAGGGTGAGTGGAGTAGAGCGGGGCGGGGCAGGGCGGGGTAAGGCGGGGCAAGGCAGGGAGGAGAGACAGGCTGTGGTAAGCAGGACGAGCTGGGGCAAGCAGGGCACGACTAGAGGCAAAGGTAAGAGCCGCTGCATCTTCCTCACACACAGGAAGTTGAGCCAGTTTTATTTTTTTTTATGGGTGTGTAGTGAGCCTGAGAAAGTGTGTATGTGTGTATGTATGTGTGTGTGTGTGTGTGTGTGTGTGTGTGTGTGTGTGTGTGTGTGTGTGTGTGTGTGTGTGTGTGTGTGTGTGTGTGTGTGTGTGTGTGTGTGTGTGTGTGTGTGTGTATTTGCGCCGTTGGGATTCAGTAGCTTGGCCTAAGGAGGGGAGAGGGGCGGGGGCAGCGAACTCAAGGTAGTAAGAAGCAACAGCAACAGCAACAGCAACAACAGCAACAGCAACAGCAACAGCAACAGGTAAAAGCACTTCGTTACTGTTCTCTTTTTTTCCTCTCTCTTCCCCTCCTCTCTCCTCTCTTCTCTCTTCACTCCTTCAGTTAATGTAAGAAAGTTTAGCTACCGTGTGACTCCCATCCTTTCCTTCATTATATTCTATTCCCTGTGGTTATTTTATTATTATTTTCCCTTATTCTTGTATGTCATGTTTTATTTTCTGTTCTATTCATGTGAAGAAAAAAAATCGATAAACTTTAGTATCAGTTTTTCCTTTACTAGTTCTTTCATTTTCTTTCTTTTCTACTTCTCTTCTTATTAATACTTAGCTATCATACTCCTCTTCCTCCTTTACTTCATTACTCCTTCCTCCTTCCTCCTTCCTCCTTCCCTCAAATCGACATGACCTCACCACCGTTTCTTTCCTCTCATCTCTCTTCACTTCCTCCTAACAATTCAATTTCTTGCTGCATTACAAACCCTTTTAGCCTCCTTCCTTCTCATCCCCTTCCCCTGGGGCTACGTTACCCTGCTGACCTGAGCCTCCCCTGGGAATGCCCTGGGGGAAGGTTCTATAGAGGGGGAGGTGCCGTGGGAGATCACTCAACAGTTTACACTTACACAATGTTCCTCTTTCAGCCTCATTCTTCCGCTATCCACCTGCCTTCCACCCTCAAAATACCACCTCCATCCACACTCACCCATTAGTCCTCCACCTTCCTTCACCCTTCCCAGCCTTAACACACCTACACACTTACACCCTTCCCATATTCATCCCTTCACCCCATCACTGTCACCCTTACACACACTAGCTACACAATCGCGTGACTAACTCCAATGAACTAAATAACTAACCATACAATTAATTTAAAAAATCTTCAGACACCCTAATAAACTTGTACCTAACCTAACCTAATGTAACTAACCTAATGTAACCTAACCTAACTAGAAAGGTAATGGGTAGATAAGGTGTTGCATACAATGTGTTAATATAATAGTAGTAGCAATGCAGGATTCTTTAAAACCTTCACTCTGTCTTGAAAGCGAAGTACTGTAACCTGATCACTTTACATTACCTCAGGTCACAACAAGCGGCACCAACAGAGGCAGAGCAAGCAAGTGTGTGCATAAAATGTTACTAATACAACACAAAGGCCTCAGGTGTGTTTGAAAGTGTTACGCATCCTTGTATGAGTAAAGATAATGCAGGTATCACATTCTTACACACCAGATCTACAACGTTGTACAAGAATTACACGTTCATTCACAGTCAGGAAGCGAGGTAAATTTACGGTGTAAGTGTCGACAGCCTCCGGAGACGAGATGCAATAATCGTAAAGCAGAACAGGATGAAGAAAAAAAAAGAAGACACAATTGCGCATCATAAAATTGACCGCAGAGACGACGAGGAACAAGTGAGTGGCAGGTTTTACAGCTCTGCACACTTGGCACAATGACGGCAAAGGGAAAAAAAGGGAATGTAAGGTAATAAGTCGTCCTTCTAACCCTAACTGACTCCCTTCCTGCTGCTCCCACGCCTCTTCTGCTCCTCCGGCAGGTTAAAGTCAGGGCGCCTCACCCTCTGGCCGGCAGGAGGACGAAGAGAAATAGTGGTGATGGTGGTGGTGGTGGTGAGGCCAAAAGGTGGACGGTGGCTGCCAAGGGCGTATCTTGGAGGCCAGAGGGAGGGCAGGAGGGAGGGCAGGAGGAAGGCTGGAGGTAGCGTGATGGATGGTGTTAGCAGCGGCCGTGCGGTGAAGTGGGGTGAGGTTGGTGGGGGGTTTCTGATGTTGGCTCCGGGCACGGCACCTTCCCTCCATCCCTCCCTCCTTTCTTTCCTACTTTTACACTGTCGTCCTTCATTTTGCATTGTTTTCTTCTGTTCCTCAACATTTTCTTCGTCACATTTCACCAATCATGAGTTTCCACATTTCCCTGCCCGTCGCCGCCCCAACCCTGGCCTGCCTGACACTCCTCAACCACACGCAAAAAACACGACAATTAATGGCGTTCTCGTGGTGCCGCAGCCACCGGTCGGGGTTGTGGGGAGCAGTGTGAAGGGGGGGGGGGGGGGGGGGGAGGTCGGGGCGGCGTCACATTCTCACGACGTGACCAGAAGCTGTTCATTCACTTAATGAGTTTATGTACAGCGAGGCAACGAAATCCAGGGAACCCGACGCTTGCGGGTGTGGGCCGCTGAGGTACCTGGTAATTCAGGTGAAGTGAGGGACGGGCGCGAGAGGGATGGGTGGTGGAGTGAGGGAAGGAGGAAGGGAAGGAGGGAGGGAACGGTTGCATGTTACAGTAGCGAGCCGCGGGCAAGCGGCTCACCCTGCCTCGCTACTACCCTGCCCTTCCCGTTCCCCGAATTTGGCTTTTTCAAGTTACTCTCACTACATCTTCCCCGCCCTCGGCCACGCTACACACCTGGCGCCGTGTGTACAGGTGTGGCGGGGGGGTGGGGGGATGTTAGAAGGGTGGCAGGAGGGTGTGAGAGTGAGGTGAGGTCGTGCCGCCACTGCACACCGCACGCCACACGCCGCTACCTGGGCCGGGCCGTGCCACCCTCAGTGCCACCCATTGCCTCACCCGCCGCCCGGCCTCGCCTCCTTCAGTGCGGCGCCACAATGACTTGCCCAACACCTTTCACCCTTCCATTATCCACTCCATCCTCCCTCCCTCCACCCCTCCAATCATCCATCCCTCCACCTCTCACTATCCTTAACGCCTCCTCCACCCACTAACCCACACCACGATCTTTCTCACCCCTCCACCAATTCTCTGCCTCACTGCCTCCACCCTCACCCACGTCACGTCTCACCCACACGCCGCCACAGCCTCCACCAGTACACGCGCTCCATATTTCACCTGCCCTTCCACCCACCTGTCGCCGCTACCCCGCCCCCAACCCCGCCCTCACCCGCAAGGACGGCGACTTTCAGTGTGTCAATGATATGCACGTGTGTGTATGTATGTATGTGTGTGTGTGTGTGTGTGTGTGTGTGTGTGTGTGTGTGTGTGTGTGTGTGTGTGTGTGTGTGTGTGTGTGTGTGTGTGTGTGTGTGTGTGTGTGTGTGTGTGTGTGTGTGTGTGTGTGTGTGTGTGTGTGTATCTACGTGAAGGACACATTTTCCTCTTCACTGAACTAAGACACATCATACAAGGACGATCAAAAGCTGGCTGGGGGCGGGGCAGGGCGGGGGAAGGGTTGTGCTGGGGAGGGCGGGAGAGCTAAACATGTGTGCCAGTGCTGGGGAAAGCTGGGGAGGCGCGGCTGTCAGAGGGGGGGAGGACGGGTCAGGTTAGAAAATAGAAATTGAAATTAAAACATGGAAATTAAAATCTTCCCTTCAGGCTAATTATAAATGGCTCGCCAGGTATTGTGAAGGGGAGGAAAGGGAGGAAGGGGAGGAAGGGGAGGAAGGGGAGGAAGGGGAGGAAGGGGCGTGGGACTGAAAACAACTGGACTGGGGGAGCAGACTTACAGGTACTGACCACACACAGGTATTAGGAACCGGGGAAAGGTACTGGGGACTGGGAAAGGTACTGGGGTTGGACACAGATAAATATTGGCGGCTACAAGTACTGGGGTCTACAGGTACTGGGGTCTACAGATACTGGGGTCTACAGGTACTGGGGCTGAACACAGGTACAATATATACTAGGGCATTGGACACGGGTCAGTACAGTTGCCTAATAGTGCCTTCTCATCTCCATACAAGCCTGGCTGCCGCTGCTCCCAAGTTGCGTCCAGTACCTATGACCTTTAAACTCTAGCTACATCATCATTCCCTTCCCTCACTCTTTACTTTCCTTCCCTTCATTCATGTCTCTTTAGTAACTTTTCCTTCCCTTCTTTTTTTATCTCTCTCTCTCTCTTTTTTTTTTAGGTCTGTTTTTATTATCTTCCTAGTTTTGTATATCTATTTTTTTTTCATATCTTCCTTTCTATCTTTTTTTTTCTCTTGCTTTCCTGCAGCCTCTCTGTCTTCTCTTCTCTTTTGTCTATCTATCTTTTTCTCTCTTTTCTCCTATCTTCCTAATCTCCTCTGTATTTTCTTTTATCTCTAAACCATCTCCTTTCCCTCTTCCATCTTTCTTCTTGAATATCATTGTGAAGGTACGAGAGAGCCCGAGAGAAAAAAAGAAAAAGAAAAAGAAATAGAGAGAGAGAAACATGTAGGAAAAAAAAGTAAGTCTGTTGAAGAAGAAAATGCAAGACCGGAATTATAAGAGTGAGGCTGAATACTAATGCATAAAATCATCAAAACCACTTCTTTTTCCCGGCGTGTGTATTGCAAATCAACTTCTATTTTTTTTCTTCTCTCTCTCCTCTCCCACACTCCTACCTTTTACAACTGAGCGCGGCGGAGTCATTTTCCCACCGACTCCCAGCTACAGTCATGCATCTTTGCCTTCGTAACATCTGGAGTTGACTGTCTATCTATTCTCTTCCCTCTAGGTCCTCCCCGCACACACACACGCCCAATACTGCTATCAAGTGTTCCTTCTCTGTTTTCCTTCCCTCTTCTCCGTCTCCCAACATGGCGTCGTCACCGAAGGGCAAGAACAGCAATGAAAAGACAAAATTATTCAGCGGCACGGGTGTGGTTGTTATTGCTTCAAAGTCAACCGCTAGATGGCAGGTTTTTGCTAGTTTCATTCCTTACTGGGTGAACTTTGCACTCTGGCTCTCCTCAGTGCCGCTCTCACCCAGCACAAACACCCACTGCATTGCCACACACACACACACACACACACACACACACACACACACACACACATCCCTCTCTCCCTCCCTCCCTTCCCTCCCTCTCTACCTTTCTCAAGTCCAAACCCTTCAGTAGAAACCTTTTAGTGGCGTGCCGAAAGGTCGTGTTTCGTGCCTTATTCTGTTGCAATTAATAAGACAAGTGGATCTGCCAACTAGGAAACAGGTGTTCTAGTCTGATGAAGAAGAGGATGACATGGGTGGAGGAGGAGGAGGAGGAGGAGGAGGAGGAGGAGGAGGAGGAGGAGGAGGAGGAGGAGGAGGAGGAGGAGGAGGAGGAGGAGGAGGAGGAGGAGGAGCAAGGAGGTACTGGAGAGAAAAGGTTCATGGCCGTAGGAAGGTGGAGGGAAGATGTCGGTCAGGGCGGGAAAGGGCAATGAAGGGAATCAAGTCGTTTCTTCACCTGACGGAGGGAGGCGTGAGGTACTACAGGAGACGAGCCGCTGTTGGGTGTTGGAGTGGTGTAGGAAGTGGTTGTCCGCTGATCAAGAGGTAGTAAGTAGGTTGTTGAAGTGTGTAAGTTTTTGCGAGGTGGTATTGAGTGAGTGCAAGTGTGGCACGTGAGGCGGCTTGAAGTACTTGAGTGTTGCGTGGGTGATGCAACACTATGGTAAGGTGTGGAAGTGTTGCTGAGTATTGCGTGTGGGTGTTGTAGTGTTGTAAGTACGTGATGTGTTTCTATAAGTGTTGCAAGGTGGTGAGGGAATGTGTTTTGTGTTACTATTTAGCGTGGAGATTTTGCAAGTGTTGTGTTACGTGTTGCAAGTTGTGTTTCTAGAAGTGTTGCAGGGTGTTGCAGGCGTGTTCTGGGGCGGCCAGTGTTCCAGCGCTCCACGGGGAAATCAATCTGAGGGTGGCGGGGCAGGTGGGCGTCACGGGTATTGTGAGGTCGCGGGGTCCACCCAACCACCCGCCCGCCCACTCACCCGCTCGGCTGTCCCTCGCCCACACCCTGTAACGCGCCCACTCCAGCCCACACTTGTACCCGTTACCTGTCTATTGATTCCACATTTTTGTCTCCTCCTCCTCCTCCTCCTCCTCCTCCTCCTCCTCCTCCTCCTCCTCCTCCTCCTCCTCCTCCGCCTCCTCCTCCTCCTTCTCCCGTACGAATATTTGTCCCCACACTCGTACTCTCTCACACCTTGATCACATAACCCTTCGTACCGCGCAACAAACTTTCCCATACCCCAACCTCCTCCTCCTCCTCCTCCTCCTCCTCCTCCTCCTCCTCCTCCTCCTCCTCCTCCTCCTCCTCCTCCGTAATCTCAAATCGCACCGACTGGGCAAGAGTAGAGTCAGTGCATATGCTTAAGCCACACACAGGTCACGCCCCCCAGCATTAGTTCCCCGTGCGGTGTTTAGAACAATACATGGTGGCAATACCCAAGGGCGGAGCAGGCAAACATGACCCTCCCCCCCACCCCACTCCACTCCCGCCCACTCCCGCCCACTCCCGCCCACTCCCAGCCAGGTGTGTTGTGCTGGACGCCACTCTCAGCTACATAATCGGTTTAATCCTTAGTGGTGGTGAATTCAGGGAAACTTTAAATGCATGAAGTGACTTGACTCTGTTCATCCACCCGCCCACTAGTCCACCTGCCTGCTTGCCTCCCTGCTTCCCTGCCTGCTTGCTTTCCCTACTTATTCGTCTATCTGTCTCTTTCTGTTCTTTTTTTCGTCTATTCTTCTTCCTTTCTTCCTTCCTGCTCTCGTCCCCACTTATGTTTTTTTTTTCTCTCTCTATTTCTTGTTTTCCTTTTATGCTCGTCTGCTGGTGTGTGAGGGGGGGAAGGGGGGCGTGTTGGGGGGTGTTGGGGGGGGTGTTGGAGGGGTAGACTCTTGTAAATTTTATATATATCACGTGTTGTATCAATCTATATTATGCTAAGACGACTGCGTTCGTTGTTGAATTTATGCATGAGAGATAAAACGGAGAGTTGCATTCTTGCTTAAGTAATCCAGATGGAGGTACGACCACCACGATCCACCCCCCCCCCTTCTCTCCATCCCCCTTTCCCTCCATCCTCTACTCCTCCACTCCTCCACCCTTCTCTTCCTCCTCTTCCTTCCACTTGTTTTCTCTTCTTTCTCGTCCTTTCTCTCCTCCCACGCCCTCTATTCAACTCTCTCTCTCTCGTGCTTGGGAGAAAGAGGAGGAGGAAGAGGAGGAGGAAGAAGAGGAGGAGGAAGAGGAGGAGGAAGAGGAGGAGGAGACTAAAGGGACGTGTAAGGTATGTAGAAAGACAAGTAAAAAAAAAAAAACCATAAGAAGCCATAAACCAGAAAGATAATAACAAGACCAATGAATAGTTAGTAAAGATGAAGAATGTCTGAATGGCAGGAGAATGAGATACACACACGCACACGTACACGCACACACAGCACACACGCACAGTAGCCCACACGTGCAACCCTCCCCCCCTTCCCTCCCCCCCCATTTCACCTTTAACACCCACATTAGCATTTAATAACTAAGTAATTGTAGCATTTTCTGGCCACCTGGAAGCCGCTAGAGAGCCACCGATCACTGGCCACACCACTAATGGCTTTCTGGGTGTCGAAGCAGCTTTCTCCCCGTGGAAAAGATGGGGTGAGGCAGTAGCAGCAGCAGCAGCAGTAGTAGTAGTAGTAGTAGTAGTAGTAGTAGTAGTAGTAGTAGTAGTAGTAGTAGTAGTAGTAGTAGTGAAATAGTAGTGATGGAGGTCGTGATAACATTGATAGTAGTAATAGTAAAAGAAGTGAGGTAGGGTGGTAGGGAGGAAAGGTCAGCAGGGAGGAAGGAGTAGCAGGGAGGAAGGTTAACAGGGAGGAAGGTCAGCAGGGGGCACTATACTATTTCTCACCTCACCCTCATCTTACAGTTCAGGAGCCACGAAGCATCACCTCCCAACAATTAAGAAAAAGAGAGAGAGCGAGAAAGATTCCAGTCCTCTCCCATCCTCTCCCTTCCTTCCCATCCTCTACCTTGTCCCCTCCTCTTCCCCTCCTCTCTCCCCTCCCCTTCACCGACCTCTCACGGATGCCCCTTCAGATAAAAGTAGTGAAGGGAAGTCTGGACGCTAGTGAGGCGGGAAGGCAAGATTAACACTGGTAAAGGTCACTTGGCCACGAGAAGAACATGAGGAGGAGGAGGAGGAGGAGGAGGAGGAGGAGGAGGAGGAGGAGGAGGAGGAGGAGGAGGAGGAGGAGGAGGAGGAGGAGGAGGAGGAAGGGAGAAAGGCATGGAAAAATATACAAGAATGAAAGCAGAAAGAATGAATATAAAAAGACGAAGGTAAGAAATAGAAGAAGATTTGGAGGAGAGAAAAAGTAGAAGAGAAAGAAGGAGAAGAGGAGGAGAAAGGATAAGAAAGAAAAAAAGAAAAAGCATAATAGAAAAATACAGGAATGAAAGCAGAAAGAAAGGAATATAAGAAACATGAAGAAGATAAAAGCGAGAAAGAGAGAAACGAGAGAAGCTTATGAGGAGAAGAGAGAGAAAAACAAGAAGTAGGAGAGAGAAAGAGAGAGAGAAGGAGAGAAGGAGAGTAGAAGGAGGAGGAGGAGGAGGAGGAGGAGGAGGAGGAGGTGCCGCGTCTGAGAGAACACACGTCCATTCTTGGCTAATCCTATGCGGGTTAAAATAACTAAACTCAAAGCCTGAGACTCTATTTGCATATACGGAGTCCATCTGATTCTTTCTCGTTCCTTCAAGCTTGCATATTGCCAAAACACTCTTAGAAGGAGGAGGAGGAGGAGGAGGAGGAGGAGGAGGAGGAGGAGGAGGAGGAGGAGGAGGAGGAGGGAGAGAGGATGAAGCATGAGAGGAAAGATGCAAGAGAGGAGTGAAAAGGGAAGGGAAGGGTGGAGGAAGATGGTTGAGAGGAGAGAGTGAGGAAGGAAGGAAAGGAGGAGGGATGGGAGGGATGGAGGAAAGGGGGGAGGGAGGGAAGGAGGAAGGAGTGTGAAAGGGCAAGAGCTCATATCACTGCAGGAGGGCAAGAGCAGAACAATTAATGATCTGTGGTGGAGAATGGGCGGCCTCCAACACACACACACACACACACACACACACACACACACACACACACACACACACCACACACACACACACACACACACACACACACACACACACACATCATAGGCAAATAAAAACAAGCTTACTAAGAGAAATTTACAACCTCAAACATGCAATACCCACCACCCGCCCTGCCCACTCACCCATCCACCCACCCGCCCACCCACTCACCCGCCCACTTACCCACCCACCCGCCCACTCACTCACCCTCTCATTCAGTCATTTGTTTATATATTTAGAATCATTAGCAGTGGTTTTTTTCTTCCTTATCGCCTTCCTTTTATTTTTAGATTTATTTCTCTTATTTTTCTTTATTTCCTCCCTTTCTTCATGTTTCCTTGTTCTCTTTCTATTTATAACCTTCTTCCTTTCTTTCTTCTCTTCTCTCTTCTCTCTTTTCTTCCCTCATTCGTTCTTCATTTAGTTTATATTCAATCCATTTTTTTCATTTTATGTTTCCTTTTTTTTTATTCTTTCTTTCTTTCTTCCTTTCTTTCATTTATTTTTCTTTCTCTCTTTCATCTTTTTTTTAATGATTTTTTTTTTATTATTTCCTCTTTATTCTTTCTTTTTCTTCTTCCAAGTTTTATTTTTTCTTGTTATTTTTCCTCCTTTTTGATATTACATTAATATTTTTTTCCCACAGTATTGTTTTTAATAAAATTACTTTTTCTTTCTTTCTTATTTCTTTAATCATTATTTTTTTTTCCGTATTGTGTTCCATCTTAAAGCCATTTCATTTTCTTCCTTCTTTTTTTTTTTTTTTTTTTTTTTTTTTTTTTTCTTTTTTTTTTCCCTGTTCGATAAAATTCTCTTTGTATTTTCCTCTCCATTGCTCTTTTTTTTTTTTCTCTTCTTCTTTCTCTTCATTTTTCTTATTATATTTCGTGTTATTTATACCGTCTCCCCATTTTTCCCCCATTTTTCCCCCATTCACCCTGTTATTCCTCCTCATTTATTCTCTCCTCATTTATTCTCTCCTCTTTGCTATTTCTTCCCCATTTCTCTTCTCCTTCGTGTTATTTTTATTTCCTCTTCCCCTTCCTCCTCCGACACACTCAAAGTACGACTCCACCCATCCACTCTCCTCTTCCTTCTTCTTCCCCTCCTCCTCCTCCTCCTCCTCTTCACCCATAGCTTCACCCATCACCCATCACATCCTCTATTACTTTCCCCATCTTCTTTCCCATCAATTCATCCTCTTTTTTTTCCATTCCTATAACTCCTCTCCACCACCACCACCACCACCACCACCACCACCACCACTACTACTACTACCACCACCACCACTACTACTACTACCACCATCACTACTACTTTAGAGCGAGAGTCGTAACTTCTCGCTTTACCTGTGACGAAACTTGCTCAGGTGGTGGTGGTGGTGGTGGGTGGTGGTGGTGGTGGTGGTGGTGGTGGTCTTAGTATTGGTTCATGTTCTCTCCCCTCTCTCTCTCTCTCTCTCTCTCTCTCTCTCTCTCTCTCTCTCTCTCTCTCTCTCTCTCTCTCTCTCTCTCTCTCTCTCTCTCTCTCTCTCTCTCTCTCTCTCTCTCTCTCTCTCTCTCTCTCTCCTCTTCTCTCTCTCTCTCTCTCTCTCTCTTCTCCTCTCTCTCTCTCTCTCTCTCTCTCTCTCTCTCTCTCTTTTTATTGACTCTTAATGTGCTTACTCTCTTTTTTTCCTCTTTCTCACTCTCTCTCTCTCTTCTCTTTCTTTAATGTATGGTAGTGGTGGTGGTAGTAGTGTGTGTGTGTGTGTGTGTGTGTGTGTGTGTGTGTGTGTGTGTGTGTGTGTGTGTGTGTGTGTGTGTGTGTGTGTGTGTGTGTGTGTGTGTGTGTGTGTGTGTGTGTGTGTGTGTGTGTGTGTGTGTGTGAAAATGCCCCCACACGCTTCCCTTTCCCGCCATAAAACCAAAGCCACGCCATCCACTAAGCCACTAGAGCCTCGGACCATAAGACCCAAACATCCATTACATTAAGTACGATTTTCACCCTTAAATGACCTGTTGCATAGCCTTCTCTTGCCCCGAATCCCCGAAATTAAGTGCCTTTCTCGATCTGCAAAGGACTGAGGGAGGAAAGGGAGGAAAGGGAGGAAAGGAGGAGAAAGGAAGAAGTGAGGAGATAACGGAGGAAGGAAGGAAGGCTCAAGGTGGTGGTGGTGGTGGTGGTGGTGGTGGTGGTGTGGTGGTGGTGGTGGTGGTGGTGGTGGTGGTGGTGGTGGTGGTGGTGGTGGTGGTGATGAGGTATTTAAATAAGTGAATCATAGAGGTCCTTCAACC
>JAXIVD010000853.1:5000-65000 GCA_036785275.1 Cancer borealis
TTCAACATAAATCCTAAGTTTGAGGGTAGTTTTTCAAAACCCTTTTCCACACACAATGCCAGACTGTGACATATACAAGGCATGGAAGGTATGTGTTGTGGAGTATAGGACGGTCTCGCTGCACATTGTTACTTGAGGTGGAGTGTGCAGTGCTTTCAGGGTGAAGCACATGAGTGTGCTTTTTCTTACACTGGGTGTGAGGCCCCAGGAGGTCACCCAATCCCCCAGCATTGTTGCAGCTTTTTGCAGGTGGGTCTGTGCCTGGGTTAGTGTTGGTGCCCTGCTGATGATGGTGATATCATCAGCATAGATGAGGAGGTGTGAGTGGAGTGGAATGTGGAGGTCAGACAGGAGTGTGTTGAAGAGGAGTGGGCTGAGTGTTGACCCTTGTGGTACACCTCTCTGTATGTGGTGTGAAGAAGACATGGAGGCACCTACTGCGACCTGGAAGGAACGGTCGGTGAGGAAGTGTTTAACCCAGGTGAGAGTGGTTCCTGTGATGCCCATATTAGCCAGCTTATATAGGATCCCCATGTGTGGTGCTGAGTCAAATGCCCCTTCCAGGTCTACAAAGAGGGTTGTCATGACCTGTCTCTGGCGGTAGGTGTCACAGATGTGGTACTCCATTTGACCCAGCACGTCAAGGGTACTTCTGTGGGGGCGAAAGCCACACTGTTCCTCCTTTAGCAGGTGTTTTTCCTCCAGCCACCAGGTGAGTCTGGTAGTGACTAGTCTCTCCATTAGCTTCCCAATGCAGGAGAGGAGGGCGATTGGTCGGTATGCTGATGGGAGTGTGGGGTCTTTACCAGGTTTGGGGATGGAAATGAGGATGGATGGTTTCCAACAGGCTGGGTATTGCCCTGTCAGCCAGCTAGTGTTGTACATCAATAGGAGGCTTTCTTGTAGCTGTGGGGTGAGGTGTGTGAGGAATTCATAAGGGATGTGGTCGTGTCCTGGTGCTTTGTTGGCTTTGAGCGTCTGCAGGGCTTTGGTCAGTTCCTGTGAGGTGAAGGGTTGTGCAAGTTCAGGAACGCCAGGAGAGACGATGGCACTGTTAATGACTTGGTTGAGGTCTGCGGGTGGGCGGAGGGTAGGAGGAAGACCTATTTTTAACTTATAATAGTCTGCCAGTACTTCTGCCTTCTGAGGGTCATCTAGGGTTGTTTGGGTCTGGTTAGGATCTTGCAGGGGGATAGGGAGACGTGCTTTCTTGCCCTCCATGGAGTGCAGGAAGTTCCATGTTCTTTTTATGGAGGAGGAAAAGGAAAGAGATGAGCAGTGGGAAGCCCATGCTTTCCTCTTAGCTTGCAAGATGGTCTTAGCACAAATAGCATCCAGTCGACGGTATTCTTTGCCTGCCTGTGTCGTTGGAGTCCTGCGCCACTTGTTCCAGGCTCTACGGCGGGCCAGTACTGCCTGGGCACAGTCCTCATTCCACCATGGCTTCCCTGGGCGGTGGGGAGTGTGACGGGTGATAAGGCGAAAGGCAGTCTTACCCGCTTCCTCCAGAGTCTGACTGAATGACTCGGCTGCCTCCTCCAGGGAAAGAGTGGAGTAGTCAGGAGGAGTTGTGAGGCCTGCATCGTATCTTGACCACTCAGAGGATTTTATTTTCCACCGTGGCAGGCATCCGGGATGAGGTCTGGGAGCGGCTTGTGGGAGAGAGGCGAAAATAGGGAGGTGGTCACTCCCCATGTATGGGCCAGTGGAGAAGGTAGAGTTGTGGAATTTTGGGTCCCCAAGAAACAAGTCCAAGACTGCGGATGCACCAGTGTAGGGGTGGAATCTGGTGAATAGTCCTGGTGGGCTGAGTAGGGACAGATGGGGAGAGTCCAAGAGAATTTTAAACAGACTAGTACCAGGAGAGTTATGTGGTGAGGGGGTAGGTTAGGGTCCCAGCTGTGGTGGTGAGCATTAAAGTCCCCCATGATGAGCACTGGAGGTGGAAGGGAGGAAAAATAGTGCTCAAGCTCCTGGTAGGTTGCTTTCCCACCTGGGTTGTAGCACACTGCCACTGTGAGCCAACCGCTTTGTAAGCCTACCCGGGCAGTGACTATTTCCAGGTGTCCATCCTGCCACGGTGGAAGTGTGAGGCGTGAGTGGACTGTCTCGTCACGAAGGGCGAGAAGGACTCCCCCACTGCGTCCCTGGTGACGGTCCTGCCTGTAGATAGAGTATCCAGGTAGGTTGAGTATGAGCGTGGGGGTGAGCCAAGTCTCACACAGCCCGACCACTGAGGGGGTTGTGTCCCGCAGGTAAGACTGGAGTTCTTGGGATTTCCTGAGGAGAGACCTGGCATTCCAGAGTAGGAAGGTGAGTGCTTTTATGAAAAGAGGGTTGACATGAGAATGGAGAGGGTGGGCCACAATGCTGTTAAAATGTTAGGTACTGAAGTACCTTTCTGGTAAAGGTGGTAGCCTTTCCATAGAAGGCTGAAAAGGCTGGAGAGAAAGTTTTCTATGGGGGTGAGGAGGGGGTGTTTTCAGGTGGGTAGGGTGGGTCTTGAAGGTGTTGTGGTGGTAAGGATGTGGTATGGCGTGAGGTGCGGTGTGTTTCTCGTCCTTGTCTTGCTGTGTTTTCCTGCTGCTGGTGTACTTCTGCTGTGGTAACAAACTGGTGTAACTCACTGTCTAGGTCAGGAGGGGTTGGGGTTGTCGGGGCAGGTAACCTGACTGCCTACGAGGAGGCTTTCGTGGGTGGTTCAATTTGCGTGCTGGTGGAGAAGTTGGGGCAATAGGTTCGTCTTGTATGGAGTTTTCCTCTTCCTGGAGAGTCATTAAGGTGTTGTACCTGTTCTCTGTGGTGATTGAGACGAACGAGATCCCTGGCTGGACTGTTCTGGCAGGTGATGATGTGGATGTTGCTGGCTTGGGTGGTGGTGGTGGTAGGCTGCGAGGAGCCTTGGTTTTGGGCAGCTGTAGTTCCCTGAGTTGTTTATTGATCTCGGGAAGGGTAACCCCATCACGTGCTAGGGTGCTGTACAGCTGCTGAGCGTCCTGGTTGTGAGAGCAGTGGATAGATCTAGGACCATGTGACCCTCCTCACTGGAAACAGTAATACGGCCTGGTGCAGGTGTTTTCATCAAGGTGGAAAGTATGTGGTCCGCTGCACCGTGAACAACGCCTTGATGACCTGCAGGTGTTGATGGAGTGTCCTATCTTTAGGCACCCAGGACAGCGTAGCATAGGGAGGAGGAAAGGCCGTGCCCAATATACAATTTGGTTAATGGCTACCTTGGTAGGTATGGGTCCCCTAACCTTGAGTCGTATCCACTTCTCTGTGGTGGACCTTGGAAGACAGTGTGGTGGAATCCAGGTGATTTCCACTACCTCTTCCGTCCCGAAGGACTTGAAACCATCCCGGATCTCCTCTATGTCGGCGTCATCTGCTAAGGGCCCCACCCTGGCGTACTTGTAGTCATCACAGTCACGGTCGGCCCTCCTGCAGATTATCTCCCATTCCCCTAGTGTGAAGGTGGGTTTCTCTAGATCTGGGATTTTGAGAATGTTATGCTCCCACACTGCAACTATTAGGGCTGACCCATTGCCCAGTGACCGTGTTTCTCCCTCGATGATGTACTTACCGAGGGGTGACTGGTGGAGGGCATGGGAAACCCTGCTGGGGTTAGCAAACACTTTGGCTCCAGTAGTGGCTCTAAGCATGAATGACGCCTTCACCAGGTGGTCTGTGGATGGATGTTGGTCCTGGGTGGTTCGTGGTGTTTTATCAGGCGTCTCTCTGCATGGAGAAGGTGTCCTCGCTCGCTTGTCGGAGGTGATTGGTGGGAAGTCCTCAGACTCCATACCCTCCCCCTTGGATGCGGGGCCGCTCGCCATGTTTAAAGCTACGTCTATACTAGGAGTGGGCAGTCGGGGGGGCAGTCGGACCGACGAGGGGGAAAAGGGGGTGAGCGTCCTCACGAGACTGGCGTTGTCATAAGCCCACGCCTTCTCAGTCTCCTCTGCACTGTCGAAGAGTGAGTACGCATGGATGCCGCTACAGCAAACGTAGCCCTTGAAAAGGCTCTTTTGTGCACCATTGTGGCAGCTGCTTCCACACAGTTGAAGAAGAAAAAGAGGAAGCGTTGGTATAGAGAGTTCCTTCCGGAACTGACCCCTCAGCGTGTGTAGTTTCTTCATAATTTCATCTTGGGTTACTACATAGTTCATGGCTTCATTGAATTCTTTCAAAATTACGTTGAGGCTTGCAGTTCTTACTATTTTATTTTTATAATCATTGTTTTTGGTTTGCCACAAGCATTGGTGCTGCTGTAAGAGGTCTATAAAGTGCTGGGTCAACGCCCGCGTCCACTGAAAAATATTTTCAGACATTGGGAGAGAGAAAACTTTCGTGAGGAGGACGAGCAACACCCACTCTCGCTTCAAAGAGGCATCTGTTTTTCCGCGTTCAGTCCGTCACTCACCCGATCAAATGCCTCTCGCTCAAGACTGCTCCCCCCATCCTCTAGCCCCGCCCACTTTACCATATATGGGAGTCGAGACTGCCCAGTCAGGCGATCCCCCGACTGGGCAGTCCTAGTGTAGACGGGCCTTAAGAGCTTCCCTGCTTTCTATTTCCACTTTCCCTATGCCCGGCTACCTTCCCGGGCATATAGGGACTCCTAAAATTGATAATTCAGTGCAACTCAATCCAAGTGTTGTTGCCCGCCTTGATCTTGATCTTGTTCCCTTCCACACTCTAGAGGGCCGAATCTCTAGTCATTTCGTACCAACCGTCTTGCCGGGTTACGGTATCGTGAGTCGTCGTAATTTACGCACAATATTGGAACCGTCGGGTAAATTCGTCGGGCTGCTACCCCCTCCCTAAGCTTTGCCATCATCGATATTTGTTGTTAATATTTTTCGTTATATTCCAATTAAGAGACCAGATATTTGAAAGACACAAAATAATTTTAATGAAAAATACTGATGTAGTTTGAAGATGCTCCAGAACATTGAAATACAACAGTTAGATTTTGGTGAAGAACTTATTTGTAGATGAAGAACGGAAGCCACCAGCGCAGCAGCAGACACAACACACAAGTAGTATCTGGCGTATAATTCTACTTATTTCCAGCTTTTTAAGGTAAGATACATGTATTTGAGCATTCTTGGTAGTATATTTATGAAGGAACTATGAAGAGACACAGCCTTTCATAGCATATTAATCCTAGAATAGGTATACAGTTGTGTTAGGAGCAGATAAATGTAAGAGAAGTGTTCCTGGCGGGTTACGTTATACTTTACGCCTTGTAAAAATGTTATTTCCAGCGATCTAAGGTAAGTTGCACATATTTCTTCATTCTTGGTAGTATATTTATGAAGGAACTATGAACAGAAGCACCCTTCTATTGCATATTAATCCTAGAATAGTATAGTATACGTAATAGTGGGAAGGCAGCTAGGTAGTTAGGCATACATATATATCCTTTCTAGGCTACCTAGATATTGTTAGATATTGTGACCCCTAAATTGCTACGTAAACTAAATATTTTCGAGAATGGTTAAGAAATAGCCCCCCTCAACCCTCCCTATTTGTAGTCTGTCCTTTTTTTTTTTATCATAGCATAAAGAAAACTTAAGCTTATGTACCGAGGGTCGTTGTTACTGCCACTGTACCGTAGGTAAATATTACCTTCTATTGACCCTGCTGTCATCACTGTACCGTTTCGGTATTCCATTCTACCTTCTTATCTACTACTTTCTATAGACTTTCTATGCTGCCACCACGACACCACTTGGGTATCGACACTATTGCTACTACTACCACTTGGCCCTCCACCACCGAGGTTGAGATACGAACAGAAAACGAATATAGTAAAATAATGGACAACTTTAATGATGAATAAATAAATAAAGTACTCGCTATATCCGTGGTGGTGCTCTTACAAATGCTTATCCACCCTTAGCGACACAAACATAAACATATACCTTAATACAAATCCTTCCTATTCTATCCTATCTAACTATACGTGAGGGAACTGATGGAAAACGACCAAAATACACTCACGCCACAAATACTGTTTGAGAGTCACTGGGTCCTTCTGGCCGTCGTCCTTGTTTGAGAGGCAACTCCACATGCAGCCTTCGTCAAACCACAACCGAAAGACAGTCTTTTGCTGGTCCTCTCGGCAGCTGTATCCGGGAGGACAATTTACTGTTAGATATTAATCTTAATGTTTTTTCAAGTGTGGCAAGGCTTTTAGGAACACTGAAGGCTTACCTGTCTGGAGCGGGGTCACGGAACACTAGTGACTGACCTTCCGCCCAGACCGGTATATATATCCTCAGTTCCAGTGACGTCACGCGTTTTTCCCATCATCCTCTCTCTCTAGTAGTACCTAGTCTAACCATAACAAGGTATCTTAACGAGTGTCGAGAATACGAGGATTTACCGGTGATTCCGCAAAGGAATCACCGTAATGATAGTTGGCCCGTTGTACTCGGTACACGGCTTTCCTCTTTAAAAAAATAAATCCTCGTATTCTCACACTCGTAAGAACATGAGTTTATATATTATCAACATAAGTCGGGACCGGCCTTCTTCTTCTTCTTCTTCTTTCTTCTTGTCTCTATGCAAGACTTCCGAGTCAGACGTGACTCGACCTCCTGGTCGGAATAGGTGAAGCCAACTCCCACCAGTCCTGGCAAGCTGAGCAGGGTGGTGATCCTCAGCGGGGCTTCACCAAGCCTTCGTCCTTGGGGGGTAACATCCAGGTCCTTTCCCTGGGGCAGAGTCCAGAGCCCCCAGGATTGCGGTGATCACTGCTTCAGCTGCGGGACCAGTGTTTCAGCTCGGCATCTCCTTAGCTGCAAAAAAGTTTTAGAGGCAGTAACCTTTCCTTAAAACACTCAGGGGTCTGTTTATTAATCTCTCTCCTCAGCACTCCTCTACGTATCTTCTCACAGGCCTCCGTTGTCGGGCTGTGCGTGGCTCTTCCATATCATCCTCACCATCCTCGGAAGGCAACACGATCTCGCTCATGTCGATTATATACCCCTCCTCCCCTACAAAACGTTTTAATTTGTCTGGTGCCCGGAGGATTGTGTCGCCACTGAAAGTGTTTTCCAACTCGTATGACACTCCTCCCTGCTTCACTTCCTTCACTTTATAGGGGCCAATCCACTTTATCCCTAGTTTGCGTTCGATGGAAGAGCTAATTTGTTCTTTCTTTACCCACACTAGATCACCCACACTTACTGTTTGTTCTTTTCTACCGAGATTAGCTCGCGCCAACCACTTCCGGCTGTTGTCACGGGATGTTTGTTTCACTACCTCCAGGGCGACACCAATGTCTATCTCATCGTCCACCTGTGGTAGAGTTATCCCTATAAATCTCGGAGCGTGGCGATTGAACATTAAGTAGTGTGGTTGTTCTCCTGTGGTCTCGTGTACCGCCGCGTTGAGTATTTGTTGGCACTGGGTGATATAGTCGGGCCACTTAGTTGGTTGACCCTTACTCAAGCACGCTAACACGGACTTAAGGGTTCTATGTAAACGTTCGGTGATGGAGTTTCCTTGAGGATGGTATGGAGTGGAGTAAACTTGGTGAATTCCTTGGGCTTTACAGAAGTCCGCCAGGAGGTGAGAACGGAACTCGCAAGCATTATCAGCCAGGAGCGTTTTTGGCCTTCCATAGTCCCCCACGTATGATCTAATACCCCTAACTACCTCTTCAGCCTGCCTCGAACGTAATTTTAACAATTTTACAAACCTTGAAAAATGATCTACTATGGTTAATACATATCGATGACCACCTCGAGCAGGAGTAATTTCAGTTATATCTACACTGATTCTATCCAAAGGCTGGTTTACAGGAGGCAATTCTCGCCACTGCCTTTGCAAAGTTGAGGCCGACTTTGTTTGCTGACAAGTTAGGCATTCTCTTACAAATTTCTTCACATCTGCCTTTAAATTGGGCCAATAAAAATATTCTTCCGCCTTTAATATTGATTTGAGTTGACCTAAATGTCCTGATTCTTTTTCATGAACAATAATAAGGGCTTTCTTTTTCATCACCGTGGGCACCACCAACAAATAGAGCAAGGTGTTATCTCTTTTCTGTTTAGAATAATAAAGGACTCCATCTTCTACAATAAACTGATTTAAGATTACTGGAGGATATTTATGTCGTGGTACTTGTCCTCCTTCTAAATATTCTTTCATTTCTCGCCAACGGGGTTCATCTACTTGGGCTTGTATGAACTCATCTTTGGTCATCCCTAGGAACGTATCTTGCCCTACCATTCTAACTACCTTAACTGGACGGCTTAGTTGATCAGCCACCACGTTCTTAGATCCGGCTTTATATTCTATTTTATACTGAAACTCCCTCATCTCTAATATCCACCTATTCATCCTGGGCGATTTTGTTCTTTGCCTGAACACAGAAATGAGGGGTTGATGATCGGTGCGGATCAGGACGCGCACTCCCCACAAATAATGGTGAAAGTTCCGGCAGGCTAACACTACAGCTAACGCTTCCCTGTCGGTTGTGGAGTATCTTATTTCGGCCGGTCTTAATTTCTTTGAAAAGAATCCTATCACTCGTGGTTCTTTCCCATCATATTGCATCAGCACTGCTCCTACACGAGTAGCACTAGCATCGGTTTCTAATATAAACTCCCGATTCATTACTGCTTTAGAAAGGATTGGGGCATGGGTGAGTTTACATTTTAAAGTCTCAAAAGCATTCTGACATTCACTGGTCCAGTCAAATACTTGGCCTTTTTTTGTAAGGTTGGTAAGAGGGGCCAGAATCTTTGAGAATTTTTCTATGTGGCGGCGATAGAATGAGCACATCCCGATGAAACGTCACGTTTCCTTGATAGTAGCGGGTGGCTTCATTTGGGTTACTGCGTCTACGTTACGTGGGTCAGGACGATACCCTTCCTTTGACACTATGTCCTAAGAATTTTACTTGTCTTTGACCAATATTACACTTGGAGAGGTTAAGTTTTATACCTACAGACCTTAGGTGTTTAAATAACTTTTCCAGCCTCTCAATTAAAGTAACGTAGTCTGCCGCATACACAATAAGATCATCAAGATAACTTTTAACCCAATTTTCTTTAAGTAGGGGGGCTAGAGCTTGGTTCATTTGTCTAGCGAATAAAGCGGGGCTGCAGCTCAAACCGAAGGGCAATCTTTTAAATCTATAGAGTGAGATTCCATCACTAAAAGTAGTTAGGTCCCTGCTGGATTGATCGAGGGCGATTTGATAATATGCATCCTTCATATCCAAAGTGGCATAGTAGTCACTTCCTGATACATTCTCTACTAACTCTTCTAATTTAGGAAGAGGATGAATATCCATAGCTAGTTGTTTATTTACTTTTCTATAATCTAAACAGAGTCTTTTGTCTCCCCCTGGCTTATTAACTAAAACTATTGGGGACAGCCAAGCCGCAGTTGAACTTTCGATAATACCTTTCCCTTCTAACTCCTTTAATATTGACTGAATCGCCTCCTTTGCTTTCTCGGGATAACGGTATAGAGGCGTACGGCAAGGTCTTGGATCGTCGACCTGTATATGAGCTGGTTCTGCTTGAATTAAACCTAACTCGCCTGGATGTACTATAAAAAGTTCTTGATGTTGTTGGATGATTTGAAATAATTGTTCTTTCTGTTCTGGATTTAAATGTGACCAATCACGAGATTCTAGGATGGACTGCAGTTTTTCCCAGCGTGTTTGGTAATTACTAACACAATCATTCTCAGGTCCGAGAGCCTCACTAATACGGGAGATAGTAACGGGGGTTTCTTCTGTTTCTAATTGTTCATCTTGCACTCGTTCATAGGTGACTAACAATGTTCCGGGGTGCAAGTTTAACCCTACCTTGGTGTTATTAATGACGGGGATAAACAAAGTTTGATCTTTAGTGACAGTCATAACCATTGGTATTCCATTCTGGACGTACTGATGTCTGGCTTCAACCATTACTACTGTGTTAGGTTGTTCATCGACTTTAATTTCCACCATGGTCGTTAAGTAACAGCCCAGGTGTTTACGAGTAGTTAATCTGCCATATTTGGGGCGGTTATTGGGGTGGTTATTAGGGGCGGGTCGTGTTTCTCTTACCACCCTTTGAACTTTACCATATTCATTTGGTGTTAACACTAAAGGATAAATCAAGTTATTCCAATAAACTTTTCTTGCTTGGTAATCTAACGTAAATGTAGCTTGACTGATGGCATTCATACCGAGCAAGGCTGATGGACGCAGATAATTATCAGGAATTACCGCTACTTTAATGGTAATTGGGTGATTACTGATACTAGAAATGGTAACACTAGCTTGACCCAAAACTCGTAATTTACGACCAGTAATTCCTTGCAATGGGGGAATTCTTGAACTATGTTTTATTTCCAGCCCTAATTCTTCCGCTGCGCTAAGCTTAAGTAGAGATACATCACTACCTGTATCTAACATTACTTCGAGCACATGATGGTTAACGTCCAGGTTAATGACCGGTGATTGTCACGCTATTCTCCCTCGAGTCATATTAATTCTCCCGGGACAACCTGGTTGTCCTCTTCGACAATTCATCCGCAGGCAATCATAGCAGGAGTCTGGGCGAGGTTGTTTACGACATTCTGCTATAGAATGACTATTAGCTCGACAATAAGGACAATAGTTTTCTCTCCTATCCCATTGTCTAAGTCTCCTCTCGACTCTTTCTAAATTGCCTCTCCCTGTTGGTGTTCTCGGAGGGTTACGTGCTATGGCACCTTGGGATGGTAAAGCTGGTTCAATTGTTCGCACGTTATCCCGTTGTGCTAGCACCACTAATCTCTCATTATCTAATTTGCTCAGAAACTTTTTAAGGGTTACATTCTGGTCCAAGTACAACTCTAGCCTATCTCTACTTTCTTTAGGCATGCCCTTCAGTAGTTTGTTTTTAATGAGCTGTTCAGTGTTAGGCACGTCTCCCGACTTTGTTTGTACTTCTAACAACGCAAGTTTACATTTTAAGTTGGTTACAAATTCTATTGGGTCTTCGTCATACGTATATTTTAAATCGTTCAAGGAATCAAAGATACGGTCTTCACTTTGGTCGGTGAGTTCAGTAGTTAGGTGCTTCTTAAAGTTCTCCCACGACATAACTTCTTTATTAAGGATATTCTGAATAAATAGTGAAAGGGGTGAATCTACTCGCATCCGAACTATTTGTTGTCGTTCGTCTGTTAACTGAGAACAACTTTCTACCTGTGACAAGAAAACAGTGAGTCGTCCCGCGCCGTCTACACCATTCAACTGACGTAACTCCAGAATAGGGATATCACGTGGCTTCAAAAAGGTTTTAACTGGTCTTTCAAGGGGGGGTGCAGATTCCCTGCGGCACAGTTCACCTATTAAATCCTCAACACAAAACCTTAAATTATCCACTTCCCTTTCTAACGACTCCATTTTCCTCTGATCGTGATGACCGACTTCTGAACACTCTGGTTTTATTGCTCCATCAAGCGCTTGTTCACCCACTTCTGTTACTTCCTCCTGGGGAAACCACGAGTCGCCTAACAAGTCTATCTGAGAATTCATAATTAAAATTTAATTGGAGGGGGAAAGGACGCCCAGCGATCCGAAGACCGCGACTCACTTAACAATCTGGGGACATGTGCCCGCAGAGGAGACTTTGAGCGTATTAGTCCACTAACACTATCACTAACACTTAAAAAAAAGAAAATGCATCACTATTAACACTACGTAACTATTCTAATCACCAATCACTAATCACTACTCTGTAAGGGAATAATAAAATTAACTGGAAGGGGGGCTAATTACCTACTTAACTAGCACACGAGGTACTACGTAGCGTCCTCCGGACAACGTGGGCTGATGCGTAATTTGCATCTACACCGCTGCAACCACTCTACCGAGGGTCCGTGTTAAGCCACTGTACCGTAGGTAAATATTACTTTCTATTGACACTGCTGTCATCACTGTACCGTTTCGGTATTGACTCTACCTTCTTATCTACTGCTTTCTATCTACTTTCTATGCTGCCACCACGACACCACTTGGGTATCGACACTATTGCTACTACTACCATTGGCCCTCCACCACCGAGGTTGAGATACGAACAGAAAACGAATATAGTAAAATAATGGACAACTTTAATGATGAATAAATAAATAAAGTACTCGCTATATCCGTGGTGGTGCTCTTACAAATGCTTATCCACCCTTAGCGACACAAACATAAACATATACCTTAATACAAATCCTTCCTATTCTATCCTACCTAACTATACGTGAGGGAACTGATGGAAAACGACCAAAATACACTCACGCCACAAATATTGTTTGAGTGTCACTGGGTCCTTCTGGCCGTCGTCCTTGTTTGAGAGGCAACTCCACATGCAGCCTTAGTCAAACCACAACCGAAAGACAGTCTTTTGCTGGTCCTCTCGGCAGCTGTATCCGGGAGGACAATTTACTGTTAGATATTAATCTTCATGTTTTTTCAAGTGTGGCAAGGCTTTTAGGAACACTGAAGGCTTACCTGTCTGGAGCGGGGTCACGGAACACTAGTGACTGACTTTTTTTTTTTTTTTTTTTTTTTTTTTTTTTTTTTTGGCCATCAGCCATGGCATTGGCTATTAGGCCATATAAATTAAATTTTGAACTTTTTTTTTTTTTTAGTATTATTTTATTTTATTTTATTTTATTTTTTTTATTTGTTTATCAATTTATTTATTTTTTATTTATTTATTTTTTTTTCCCTTTAATTTATTTACATGTTTGTTTGTTTGTTTGTTTGTTTGTTTGATTTTTTTATTTTTTATTTATTTATTTATTTAATTTTTTTTTTTTTATCCATTTTATATTTGTACATAAAAATATATTCATACAATTCCAGTCACGCATCATGCATACACATTCATACTTGGGAGCCTGAACCTAAGGCAAAAACTAAAGTCATTAGTCAGGGAAAGTAGGAGACAAAAATGATACATACATATAATACGTACGAATACGTATTTACAATAAATTTGGGGATAAGTGCATAACATCCACGCTAGACACATAATCATTCATTCAAAACATATTTATAATAAAAGAAAGTGCAGTATATACAAAGTGTCATCAATAAAAAAGAAAAACATTGAAATATACAAGTAAGTCATAACTCTTTGATTAAGTTGGTCTCGGCCAGGAAAATCATCAGGTTATCGACCACATCCGGATGCTGGTCACCCAGAAGGGTGGTCTGCGTCATCGGAAGGCGGCGGGCCTCACAGCAAGCTACGAGGGACCGTCGCGCCTCCCGATAACGCACACAGTGAAGCAGGATGTGGTCGATAGAGAGGGTAGTGTGACAGGTGATGCATTGGGGTGGGAAGGCGTGGGCGATGTAGGGGAGCATGTGGGTGGGTAGGGTGCAGCCCATCCTGAGGCGTCCGAGGACTACCTCCTGACGCCTTGTGGGGCGGTTGGAGGAAGCCCACTCGCCTAGGATGGGTTTTATTGTGGTAAGATGGAGGTTGTCCCAGTGACTTTGCCACAGGAGGTAAACTAATGATTTTGCAGCCGAGAGACATGACTGCACATCGCGATGGAGGTTCCACGCTCCCTCGAGCTCTGCAGCGGACCTAGCCAGCATGTCAGCCTGCTCATTCCCGTAAATACGCGAATGACCAGGCACCCAAAACAAAGAGAAAGACTTACGGCGTGAATTTAACTTATTAATGATGTTGCCTTGGATTTCATTGGCATCCGTGCGCCCTGACTCTATCGCCTGAAGGGCTGACATAGAGTCCGTGAAAATGACAATTACGTTATGATTTGAATTTAGTGCATAATCTATGGCTTTATCAATTGCAAAAAGTTCTGAGGAAAAAACCGATGTATGGGAAGGTAGACGGAACCTGAGGGCACATTCACGCGACCAAACACTAGCTAAAGCGTTTACATGTGTCGCCAAACTTCGTTTGTTTTCACGAACACGATTTTAAGGAGAAATGTCTTGGTTGGTGTTGCCACAATTTTCCTAATATATTTCAATCTTAATGCTTGTTTTTAGTTTTCTTTTATATTAAAAACGACATATATTATATACATATTTTAAATTAGAAGCACTGAAATGATCTCAAACATCTTAATTTTTTCAGATTTATTCGAAATAGATATCATGGTTTCTCCGTATATTTCGCACCGCTTCCATCCTAAGGTAGAGGCCAACATCTCGCTACGTGATACAAATTCCCTTATATATTACAATCATTATGCTTGTTTGTGGATTTCTGTTATATTAAAAACAACATTAATAATGTAAATATTATGTATTTCAACAACTGTCATGATCTCAAACATCTTATTTTCATCTTATTTATTCGTAATGTATATCCTGCTGATTCTGTATTGAAACTACAGAACCCTCCACACTCGTCCTAAGCCCACAACATGTCCAAATATCGTCGTATACAGATCACCTTACCAGTAGCAGCAAGATGTGTGTGTGTGTGTGTGTGTGTGTGTGTGTGTGTGTGTGTGTGTGTGTGTGTGTGTGTGTGTGTGTGTATGAGTGTGTGTATGAGTGTGGGCGTGGGTGTATGAGTGAGTGTGTGTGTGTGTGTGTGTATGAGTGTGTGTATGAGTGTGTGTGTGTGTGTGTGTGTGTGTGTATGAGAGTGTGTGTGTATGAGAGTGTGTGTGTGTGTGTGTGTGTGTGTGTGTGTGTGTGTGTGTGTGTGTGTGTGTGTGTGTGTGTGTGTGTGTGTGTGTGTGTGTGTATGAGAGTGTGTGTGTCTGTGTGAGCACTGGATGTCTTCACATGACGCGGGGCCCGGCCTTCGTATCTGCGCTCGCTCCAAGTGAAATTTTTGTGTTCGAAACTGGATCTGTCTTCAGTGTCTAAATTTTCTTTGACTTACATATTTTTGTGCAATATACAAAAATCTTATTTCTTACTTTAATTTGATGAAAATAATTGTAAACAATATGATATGCTTTTTACTTATTATTAGGAAAAAGGGAACAATTGTAAGTCGAAGCTACAACCACAAAATGCATTGAAACATCAACACCCACACAGGTTTGAATGTCACATCTTGTTATTTTCTACATTTCTCTAATATATTACAAGCTTTTTGCTTGTCTTTGGCGTTCTTCTATATTAAAAACAATATATATAATATAAATCTTATGTAGACGATCAACTATAATGGTCTCAAACATCTTACTTTCTTCTGATTTATTTGAAATATATACCCAGATTCTTTCTCATGAAACACACACATCCGCTTCGCTCCACCCACGTAGAGGGCCCAACGTTCGCAATTTTCAACACTTCCCTAATATATTTCAAGCTTTATGCTTATTTTTGGTTAGCTTTTCTATAAAAAACAACATATATATTATAAATCTTATTTATTTCTACAATTGTTATGGTCTTGAACGTCTTACTTTCGTCTTATTTAATCGAAATATTATCTCGCTCAGTGTCTACACAGATGAAGTTCTGAAGTTGGTGAGCTGTGATTCGTTACATGACTAGAGGCAAAATATTGGCAAACGCAGATATTCGTATATTGAAAGTGTTTGCGATATTTTGGTCAGAATTTGCCTAGTCATTGCATCTTGGCAAGAGGTCTTGACATTACATGTAAACGCCTTAGCACCCACACATTCATTCGACTTGGAGCCGTCAGTGTACAGGTGGAGCGTGGGAGGGAGGCTAGCGACGAGAGCCCGGAAGTGATATCCTATCTCCACCTCGGTCATGGCAGGCTTGTGCTTGGGTAGCCATTTTGTAATGGTGTTGGCTTTGGGCTCCCAAGGGGCTGTTGTTGGTAGCACAAGCTGGTCAACACCGTCAAGGTCCACTTCACACTTCTAGTGACTGATCTTCCGCCCAGACCGGTATATATATCCTCAGTTCCAGTGACGTCACGCGTTTTTCCCATCATCTTCTCTCTCTAGTAGTACCTACTCTAACCATAACAAGGTATCTTAACGAGTGTCGAGAATACGAGGATTTACCGGTGATTCCGCAAAGGAATCACCGTAATGATAGTTGGCCCGTTGTACTCGGTACACTTATGTGAACTAAACTTGATAATTTTGAGTCTTTCATGGGTAAATTTATACTTTATGCCATTGTGCCACATCTGTACCCCCCCCCCATCCCCCCCAGCAAGCTTGGGGGAGCCTGGGGAATCGGGGGTTTTTGGGGGGGAAGCATATGGGAGTGATATATGGCCTTTGAAAAATCTACGGGAATTTCCCTACATTGTGGGAAATTTCCCCAGATTTAACCTAAATTACCCTAACCAATCCTAACCGGGGGGGCTGCGCCCCCCCTGGACCCCCCCCTGTGACACTGTTTCAACCTAACCTAACCTAACCAATCCTAACCGGGGGGGCTGCGCCCCCCCTGGACCCCCCCGCTGACACTTGTAACCTAACCTAACCTATTTATTGGTTGAATTGCAAATTTACCAAGTATAATTTCATAACTCACAATACCTTAAACGAGAGCATGAAGTTCCTGGCTGTGGGGTTATCCTCTACTATTCCTCCAAGGAGCCATACAGTGGGGACACTGAACAGCTGCTGGTAGGACGCCGTGCTCCCTCAGAAAGTCGTACAACAAATCGTTTTTTGAATGAAATTTTGCGATTATTTGCCAATAATCCAATTCACAACCTTGACAACTAACATGAACGGTAGCCATGATACAACTGAGGAGAAAACTGTCTCCTGCCCTATCCTTCCAGGTGTGCCACGTCTACTAGTAAGCTGTGATTGGCGCAGCTGGTGGTGGCAATTAGTGGTGGCACGTCATTGGACAGAGGAAATATAGACAATATAATAACCATCTGTACCAACAGGACCTAATCCCATGCTTGAAACCAAAGCCCTTGATAAAAACAATTGATAGTGTTTGTTTGTTTATTTTGACTTAGAGATACAGTCCAAAAGTGTTCCACATTCACGGACGTATTGCAGTGTTATTATTCATTTCCGACAGGTAGTGTAATCAGTGAAAATGTTGTCAACAGTAACAGCAACAAGCTGAGGGTAGCCATAACCTTCGACTGTTTAACGGCATAAAGTATAGTAATACCCTTTCATGATTCAAGCCAAGCAAGTTGACTAGTGTTATGCTGAGATGTATAAATGCAAGGTTACACCTGCTTATACTATCATTTTCACAATTTATGTACTGTTTACAGTAAGTTAGTCATAAACATAATTTATTTAGGAATTATTGGAATGCTGTGAGTGCTGATATTTTGTCATCATTTTAACATGTAAAATGTCAGTCTGGTTGTAAAAATAATACAAGTGCTTATATATATATTGGTTCTATCAATTACATATATATGTTAATTTTCGTTGGTTTACTTTATCAGAATATAATTGTATATATTTTCTCTTATCAGAATGGCTAACTATGATGAATTTGGTGACAGTGAAGACCTGGCAGTGGGAGGAATTGGCTGCCAGACCATTA
Source organism: Cancer borealis (assembly GCA_036785275.1). Classification (NCBI taxonomy): domain Eukaryota; kingdom Metazoa; phylum Arthropoda; class Malacostraca; order Decapoda; family Cancridae; genus Cancer; species Cancer borealis. The sequence goes on from JAXIVD010000853.1 coordinate 22,462, forward strand.
TAACATTTCCATCACAGACAGGATCCCTTCCAAGTTTACTAAGAAGAGGAATTTAGACAACGATTTTGACTCTCTAAAGAATGTACACAAGATGAAAGAGGTTTCCATCTATGGTTATGAGAATATATGATAGACTATTACTAATGTTGGTACATCCTAGGATGGGAACAGCTTGATTAACAGTAGCAATGTATTGTCACTAGACTTCTCATCTGTAAGACAGCAAGGTTAATTTAATACAACTATCTACATAAAAAGCTCATAGTGTACGGTACTCACTTGCCAATTGGCGAATATGCAGTTGCAATTGGAAAGTGAGTACCGTACGGTACTCACTTTCCAATTGGTGAATATGCAAAAGAGTACCATACGGTACTCACTTGCCAATTGGTGAATATGCAAGTGAGTACCGTACGGTAATCACTTGCCAATTGGTGAATATACGGCCGGGAGGCGGGAACATTTGAATAACTTCGGGACCCGAAGGAACTAAGAATATATTTGCTTCAAGGCTATATATACATATGTAGTTAATAAGGGGTATAGGATTAACAAGAACTACCTAATGTAGGCCTCCGGGCCTTTTGTAGCTTCCTTATATTCTTATTCTTATGTTCTCATGTTTTTTTTCCCAATATGCAGCCAAACAACCTTAATATATTATATTTGACATGCCTGAGACCCTTAAAATGTATTCATTTCCACCCCAAATTCAGAAAATTCATTGTAGGATGAAGTATGTGTATTTGATGGTAAAACACATCAATTTTTCTTTTTCAGGTCTCCCAGTCCAACCTATCTTAAAGCTACTTGTGGCTCTCAGATACAGGCAACAGGGAATGTTCAACTTTCCATTGCTGACTGTTCAGATATGTTACAAGCAAGTGTAAGCAAATGTCTCAAGAGCTATTGCTTCCCTGGCACAAGAATTAGAAAATTTCCACAGCCTCCAGAAGAGGGAAAAATTATGGAAAATGTTGTTTTTATGGGTGTTGTGCTTGGTGTAATTGGCTGTGTTGATGGGTTCCACATTCCTATAGTTAGTATAGGTGGTGATAATGCTGAACTATATATATATAGATGTAGGAGTTTTTTTTTTTTTTCCGTTAATGTAATGGGTGTGTGTGATGCAGATTTTTGATTCACTTCACTAATCACTGGTTGGGGTGGAAGTATACATGATTCACGCATTTTTCCTCCTTAAACTTGCATGAACTGCTAGAATCAGGTGGTTACAGAGGTTATTTGTTAAGTGACAGTGGCTATGCCTGCCACCCATATCTAATGACTCCAAGCTTAAATGCAACCACAGAGAAAGAGGCGTTACAATCTGGCACATGTTAGAACAAGAAATGCTATAGTGAGTGTTTGGAATATGAAAAAAGATATTTGCAATATTAGAGTGTAAAATTAGAACAAATTTGAGAACTGGAAATAATATTATAACTGTGTGGGCTGTATTTCATAACATGGCAATTGAAAGTAGGCTTAATTAACCTTATTGAAGAACCTGAAAATATATTGCCAGATGCCATAGAACTTGTGTCCCATGTACAGGCTATTATAGACAATCTACATTGTGATATTTCACCCAGTGAACAAAAACTTTTTATCCAAGCATTTTCCTTGTTATCAGAACAACATGATCTCGATCATGTTAGAAAAAATTTTGTGATTAAGATTGTTAAATAAATGTAGTTGATGAGAACCAGTTAAATTTTTAGAGCCAATATGTGAAAGGGTTAAAGGAAACGTAATTTAATCCCATGTCATATTTGGTGTCACTAGAGATATTGTTCCTCCAGACAGCTGCTTTGTAAGTAAAGCAGTTGACAGGTAGATATAGATAACACAAATATGAAGAAAAACTTAACATAGAAAATGAAAACACTGCAAAAAAAATTACCTGAGATTCTCATGTAAGCCCTTAACATATAGAAAATATATACACTAAAGAAAAAAAGGAAAAAGAAAAAACAAAACGCATAACCCTTAACATATAGCATACATACATTTCCTTAACATATACAACATACATTGCTACAATAACCTATTCAGTAGCTTCATAAAATGATCTAACAAATTCTAAAAATCTATAATAATGGAAAGACTCCTCCATATTTTGCAGAGTATTTTATATAAACTGTAAGCTTACTTCTGCTTCTTTTCGCTGTAACTCCAGATTTTACTTTGAATTTTTTTTCTTCCAATAGTTTAGTTTTACTATGTGTTCCTTTGTTTGCCGTGTAAAGTTATTAATATTTCGAGAAATACTTCATGACATACAAAATAGCTGATATATAAATGATGATTGGAACAGACTCAGTCAGCAGGTAGTTAGTGCACAGACAATAGGGAGTTACAAGAGAAGACGACGACTTCATGGATGGAGGATGGTGTAGGTAGCTAATAAGGAGTATAGGATTAACAGGAACTATCTATTGCAGGTCTCGGGGCCTTTTGTAGCTTCCTCATATTCCTATGTTCTTATCTTCTAATGAAACATAGCGCTTGGTGGCGTATCCTCTGGACAAGAGGAATGTTTACGCACGTCTTAAAACATGTATTCTCATCGTGAAGTTTAAAAGGACATTGTACAGCTCTGCATTATTGATTAAAATAAGCCTTATCATATATTTGGCTGTGTAAAGTTATTGATATGCCACAAAATACTTCTTAATATACAAATGAATTATTATAAAACGGAAGTATAGCGTTTGATGGCATCTTTATCCTTCAGATTCTTGACAGCAAAAATACGCATTTCATAAAACATATTTTTCTTATTATGAAATGTTTTTTTTATAAAGAGAAGTAAGATTGAATGATAGATTATAATAAATGTAAGTTATCTTGATGTATAGCAGAGAGAATATATTCTTTAATTACCAGAAAAATGTCATTATAATTCAGATAGATCAGCAGCAGGCTGCACAGTGAATTACCAACCCTTACGGAACAGGAACTCCGTAAAAACACGTACTTTACAGTGTAAAACAGTCCCATGCATAACAAAATGTGCTTTATTGTGAATAAATTATTAATTATAGACGTAAAATCAAGAACACATTAGTCAAAGAGGCATATGTATCAAGGAATATGATAAATGTTGCATAAGTTGGTACCGATGACTTGACTTGTAAGGGGGCGGAGCTAAGCTTCGGTTTTGAAGAACTAGAGATACCAACATGCGTAAACCCGGCCACCGACACGAAGGTCGAGAAAATTTGAATATCTGCGGGACCCGAAGTGACTCGGAATACGGCCCTCTCACTTCCAGACATTTTCTCACCTCTCTCACCTAATAAGGCCTCTTCTATTTGCGTGAATCCGTTTCAGATCACTGAATCTGGGCGGGGCTTGGCCGCTCTGGGCGGGGCTTACCGCGAAATCGTGTTCTATTTACCATCTTAACCCGTGATCTGTAACAGATTCCTGAATCCGTCGAATCTGATTTGGGAGATGGGTTATAGCAGACGACACTCGTTCGCGGGTTTTTTGCACCAGCCTGAGCCAGCCTCTTCTCAGAAGTTAATATTGATATATACCTCCAATAAAACGGTGTATATACACGAGGAAGATAGTAAGCGGTAGAGAAATGTTGTAGAAATGTTACTGTAGGCACAAAATTGTATAATAGTGATGATGAATATCAAAAACAAAGGAGATATATAACAGCAGCCTCTTCTCGGAATCTATTATTAATATATACCTCCAATAAAAACAGTGTATATATACGAGAAAGATATTAAGTGGTAGAAAAATGTTTCAGAAATACTACTGTAGCCTTAAAATTGTATAATAATGGTGATGAATACCTGAAACAAAGAAGATATAACAGCAGCCTCTAACCGGATTATTTATTTTCTTTGAATTTTGATATATATACTCCCAAGAAAACAACTTACTTGTACGTGAAAGCTATTAAATGGTACAAAAATTCTGCATAAATGTTAGTGTAGGTACAAAAATATGTATAACCGTAGCATATGAATAGTTAAATAAGATCCCAAAAGTTTATTTTGGTTAAGGGGAAACTCTACTCGGGAGTTTTACATTGATATACACACACGATTCTGACACTCATTATCGTCCCAAATAAAGTTAATAAGATATCCCCATTCCCATTCTTCTCCCAACAAACATGAGGACATGTGGGAATGTAAGGTTTTTTGGCTGGGTGTAAAAGTAAAGTTTTACCCAAATCTAACCTAACCAGGGAAAGCCTATCGGCGCTACAGATTAGATATATATAAAAATAAGGGGTATTTCTTTACAACTACTGCTCCACCTCTTTATTATATATATGAAGTCTTACATACTATACATAGTGTACTCAACACATCTGTGAAGGTTTCAGGCAGTGCTCACCATTAACGTAAAACGTCTTTGAAGTTATGTTATGTTGGTTAAGTTATGGTTAGGTTAAGGTTGTTAGGTTAGTTTGCGGTCATGTTAAGTTAGGTTAGGTGCGGTTTAGTTAGGTTCGGTTACATAAGATTTTTACATTTTAATACCCAAACCCTCAAAAAAACTAATTTGCGAACCCTAACTTCCGCGTGATAAAATGTAAAAATCTTATATAATCGAACCTAACCTAATCTAACCATAACATAACCGTAATCTAACATTTTTAACAACCATAACTTGACATTAACTAACCAACCTAATGTACCGAGTACAACGGGCCAACTATCATTACGGTGATTCCTTTGCGGAATCACCGGTAAATCCTCGTATTCTCGACGCTCGTTAAGATACCTACGGTACAGTGGCAGGAACACTGGACCCTCGGTACAGTGGTTGCAGCGGTGTAGATGCAAATTACGCATCAGCCCACGTTGTCCCGAGGGTCCAGTGTTCCTGCCACTGTACCGTAGGTACAGTTGGCAACCACTGTACCGAGGGTCCACTGCCACCACTGTACCGAGGGTCCGTGTTACTGCCACTGTACCGTAGGTAAATGTTACTTAAATTGACACTGTTGTCATCACTGTACCGTTTCGGTATTAACTCTACCCTTCTTATCTACTACTTTCTATCTACTTTCTATGCTGCCACCACGACACCACTTGGGTATCGACACTATTGCTACTACTACCACTTGGCCCTCCACCACCGAGGTTGAGATACGAACAGAAAACGAGTGTAGTAAAATAATGGACAACTTTAATGATGAATAAATAAATAAAATACTCGCTATATCCGTGGTGGTGCTCGTACAAATGCTTATCCACCCTTAGCGACACAAACATAAACATATACCTTAACACAAATATTCCTATTCTATCCTACCTAACTATACGTGAGGGAACTGATGGAAAACGACCAAAATACACTCACGCCACAAATATTGTTTGAGAGTCACTGGGTCCTTCTGGCCGTCGTCCTTGTTTGAGAGGCAACTCCACATGCAGCCTTCGTCAAACCACAACCGAAAGACAGTCTTTTGCTGGTCCTCTCGGCAGCTGTATCCGGGAGGACAATTTACTGTTAGATATTAATAACAATGTTTTTCAAGTGTGGCAAGGCTTTTAGGAACACTGAAGGCTTACCTGTCTGGAGCGGGGTCACGGAACACTAGTGACTGACCTTCCGCCCAGACCGATATATATATCCTCAGTTCCAGTGACGTCACGCGTTTTTCCCATCATCCTCTTTCGCTAGTAGTACCTACTCTAACCATAACAAGAGGCGTTTACATGTAATGTCAAAACCTCTTGCCAAGATGCAATGACTAGGCAAATTCTGACCAAAATATCGCAAACACTTTCAATATACGAATATCTGCGTTTGCCAATGTTTTGCATCCTCTCGTGTAACGAATCACAGCTCACCAACTTCAGAACTTCATCCGTGTAGACACTGAGCGAGATAATATTTCGATTAAATAAGACGAAAGTAAGACGTTCAAGACCATAAGAGTTGTAGAAATAAATAACATTTATAATATATATGTTGTTTTTTTATAGAAAAGCTAACCAAAAACAAGCATAAAGCTTGAAATATATTAGGGAAGTGTTGAAAATTGCGAACGTTGGGCCCTCTACGTGGGTGGGGCGAAGCGGATGTGTGTGTTTTCATGAGAAAGAATCTGGGTATATATTTCAAATAAATCAGAAGAAAGTAAGATGTTTGAGACCATTATAGTTGATCGTCTACATAAGATTTATATTATATATATTGTTTTTAATATAGAAGAACGCCAAAGACAAGCAAAAAGCTTGTAATATATTAGAGAAATGTAGAAAATAACAAGATGTGACATTCAAACATGTGTGGGTGTTGATGTTTCAATGCATTTTGTGGTTGTAGCTTCGACTTACAATTGTTCCCTTTTTCCTAATAATAAGTAAAAAGCATATCATATTGTTTACAATTATTTTCATCAAATTAAAGTAAGAAATAAGATTTTTGTATATTGCACAAAAATATGTAAGTCAAAGAAAATTTAGACACTGAAGACAGATCCAGTTTCGAACACAAAAATTTCACTTGGAGCGAGCGCAGATACGAAGGCCAGGCCCCGCGTCATGTGAAGACATCCAGTGCTCACACAGACACACACACTCTCATACACACACACACACACACACACACACACACACTCTCATACACACACACACTCTCATACACACACACACACACACACACACACACACACTCATACACACACTCTCATACACACACACACACACACACACACACACACACACACACACACACACACACTCACTCACTCATACACCCACGCCCACACTCATACACACACTCATACACACACACACACACACACACACACACACACACACACACACACACACACATCTTGCTACTACTGGTAAGGTGATCTGTATACGACGATATTTGGACATGTTGTGGGCTTAGGACGAGTGTGGAGGGTGCTGTAGTTTCAATACAGAATCAGCAGGATATACATTACGAATAAATAAGATGAAAATAAGATGTTTGAGATCATGACAGTTGTTGAAATACATAATATTTACATTATTAATGTTGTTTTTAATATAACAGAAATCCACAAACAAGCATAATGATTGTAATATATAAGGGAATTTGTATCACGTAGCGAGATGTTGGCCTCTACCTTAGGATGGAAGCGGTGCGAAATATACGGAGAAACCATGATATCTATTTCGAATAAATCTGAAAAAATTAAGATGTTTGAGATCATTTCAGTGCTTCTAATTTAAAATATGTATATAATATATGTCGTTTTTAATATAAAAGAAAACTAAAAACAAGCATTAAGATTGAAATATATTAGGAAAATTGTGGCAACACCAACCAAGACATTTCTCCTTAAAATCGTGTTCGTGAAAACAAACGAAGTTTGGCGACACATGTAAACGCTTAAGGTATCTTAACGAGCGTCGAGAATACGAGGATTTACCGGTGATTCCGCAAAGGAATCACCGTAATGATAGTTGGCCCGTTGTACTCGGTACACTACTGACATAACCTATCATTATTTCAAAGAAGTTTTGCGAGGTAAATAATGGTGAGCACCGCCAGAAACCTTCACAGATATGTTGAGTACACTATGTATAGTATATTTATAATAAATAGGTGGAGCAGTATTTGTAAAGAAATAATAGGTGTAACATTGTCAAGGTTAACCTTGAGGTTCATCAGACTTGAATCTACTTTTCAAGAATCTAATGGTGTTTTCAATAACACATTTAGTTATATAAAGTTTTTTTTATTGTACAATAAGCAGGTTGGTGATAATTAGGGGTGCCGCTGTCATCCTAAATGCATCAGGAAATGAAAGTTGTAACCCTCAACACTTCCTCGGAGAATTGACTAGTGTGACGGCTGGGCAGCGACTGGCCTCTCATTATTATTGTTTTCATCCAGCGAATCCAAAACAGATTCTGCTGTTCTATTTGCACCCAATTAATCCAAAACAGATTCGGATTCAGAGCAGAATCCGGAGTAGATTATTGGGAACAAATATATAGAAGAGGCCTTAACCTATGACATCAAGATCAAGATTAAGCCAAACAAACACTGGCCATGCCCGTAATCATTTAAACCTTGCTCATATGTGATCATTAACAACCCTGTACCTAAATTGCCGTCAAGGTAATCATCTTACCGAGGAGGCATCATAAAATAGGTAAGCAACACTTCATCTCAATGTTAAGTCTAATATTACGAGGAAAGTTTTCCAGGTGTGTCATCCTGCAGCACATCGATTGACAGGTGACCATTTTTGGACCAGTGCCGACGGGAAACACTTACTACTGTGATTCACTCGGCTTTGCACGTGATGGTCTTCGTATTGAGTTAGGAAGTATGATAGAACAGTTGGGTGACAGTCTTTAACGAATACAACGCCCACACAGTGTAGGTTAAACGGAAGGTTCAGACCTGGAAATCCGATTTTTTTCTTCATTTTTGCTTAAGTTTCAGGTAAATATTCCGCAGGAGTCAGCGATCTTTGTCTTTCTTATGGAGATAGCTATTTATTGCGGAAACTTGTAAGTATGTGACTTGAAATTTCGTCATTAAGGCAATTACACAATTTTCCACACAAAACAAAAGAAGTAAAGATTCTTAAGACAACCCATTCGATATCACTTTACCTTTATAATGCACTGCAAATTCAACCTCAGATACTAGTGTACTCGGTACACTAGTTTGGATCGGTAAATCTTACTATTAGCATCTCACTGATCACCAAAATATTGACATAGGTGATAAGGTATATAATGTACAATACGTTTGTGGTGATTTTATTTGGGGGACGGCCTTAGTTTGGCCACAGAGGCTCTTTAAAAAATCTGGTAGGTGCCTCAAATTCTAAGTCCACACAGATGTTAAGTTATGGTTAGGTTCGGTTATATAAGATATTTACATTTTATTACCCAAAAGTTAGGGTTCTCAACCTTAGATTTTTTTCCCCTAACCTAACCATAACATAAACGTAACCTAACCATAACTCAACATCTGTGTGGACTTAGAATTTGAGGCATCTACCAGATTTTTAAAGAGCCTCTGGCCAAACAAAGGTCGTCCCCAAAATAAAACTACCACAAACGTGTTGTACATTACGTACCTCATCACCTATGTCAATATTTTGGTGATCCGTGAGGAGATGCTATTAGTAAGATTTACCTTTAGATCACCTCAAAGAGTTATGCCGCTGAATTACAGAAAAATTATTATTATTATTATTATTATTATTATTATTATTATTATTTTTTTTTTAAGGTTTGGTTAGGTTTCGTTAGTTTGGTTGGGTTAGTTTTGGTTAAGCTTATTTAACTGCAGCTCTGGGAAGATAATGCTAACAAAAAATTTTTTCGGTAATTTTTTACATCCTCACCAGAATGGCGTGTGGCTACGAAAGAAAATGGCGTCTGCACCTTGTACAACACCTTACTATCAGTCATAGAAAACATTTGATAGCTTCTAAATCAACATAACATAGCAATCTAACCAAACCTAACGAAACCTAACCAAACCCAACGTATCCCCCAAAAAAATTCATATATTTTTCTGTAATTCAGCAGCATAACTGTTTGAGGTGATCTAAACAAGCATTTGAAGTTAAATTTGCAGTGCATTATAGAAATAAGGAGATATTGAGTGGATCGTCTTACGATTCTTTACCAAAAAAATAACTAATAAAAATACATCAAAATTATCCCAGGAAAAATATGATATTATTACCAAGATATTATTATATTATGCACCTCACAGCTAAAACAAACCCATCCCCTTAAAAAAAAAGGAGAAAACTTATCACTGGCATTCTGTTCTATGGTTGGCTCTCATCCAGTAACTAGCTGGTTCCATCTGTCTGCCAATTCAGGCTTAAGTTAATTATTTTTAAAATTAAATCTAATTATCCCTAAACTAACCTATCCTCATCAGTTAAACTCTGGAATGATACTCCAACCTAACCTATAAAAACCCAACATTTTATAGATTGAATTAACTTTTCCTAACCTAATCTAGCCTTGTCAGTTGAATGTTTGGTTCGTATTCCACTAGTTGGCCATCTCTATAAGCGTTGCTACTTACCTTTTCTGTCATATTTTCGGGTCAGTATATTTTACAGTAGTATTTACCACCTAACTTCCTAGGCAGAGGTAGCTTCACTAACATCATGAATCATGAAGAGAACAACCTCATGCCATGACGATAGCAAGTGAACTGAATTCAAATTCAATTAATTCTACTGGCTTTAGGGCTACTAATCCCTACTTAAATGGAAGTCTATGATTGGTCGCCTAAAGAATTGTGACTTTGATTTGCTGAAAACAAAAGCCTCATTATTCGGCAAGTCAGGGTGTGTCTCCTTGTGCTGTGGATCATAATACTCATTCCTAAATAGATTTACATTGGTTTCTATAAGTAGATAACTACTGTGCAATATACTGACCTAAAAATAATACAGAAAAAGCAAATAATAATGACATCTGTGGAGACCACGGACTCCTACGGAATATTATCCAATTTGTTTTAGTGACATTCTCATACTTCGTTTCCTACCTTAAGACCATTTCATCACTTGTTATATGTCTTCCTCTAACCTTCAACGTCTTGGTAAATAGTTAATTTAGTAAAAATCACGCACAATTGAAAAAAAATTAAGATACAAAAATGTACCCATGCTGGACTTGCCATTAATGTCACTCATTGTCACTCTTTGTATATTAGGTCAACTTAGGTTTCAAATGTTTAGTTAGGATAAGTTAGAGAAAAAATTTTTTTTTTTTTTTTAAAGATAAGGTTGGAGGCTGGCCACTGCTTACCAATCTTCTCTATCATTACTTGGTTATTACAAGTACAGTAAACCCTCTATAAATCGGATCAATTGTGGGGAACCCGTTGTGGATATACCTGAAGATCCGATTTATTCTGCTACACACGCAAAATCACTAAAACACTTTTTAGCGTCCAAACTTAATACATATACTACAGATAATAATTGTATTTTTAAGCTTACCTGTATTTATGTATGTTACTTCTATGCTCTGTCATCAAATATAACTTCTGGAACCTCGGGTGTAGTGACGGGAATTTTGTGTGTGTATTTGAAAGCCGAAAGAGCTCCCTGAAAAGGGCCGGAATTCCCATCACTAAAACTGACCGAGGAGCAACGTGCATCAGCGTGGGTGGCTGGTTTGGCGGGAAACTATACCGGATGCCCGCTGCATATATCGCCACCGTGCGATTTAGATAAAAATAATCCGCACCGTGCAATTTAGATAAAAAATAATCCGCACCGTGCGATTTAGATAAAAATAATCCGGTGGCTATATAGACTCCGATATATCTGATATCCGACTTATACATATCGGATTTATAGAGGATTTACTGTACACTACTGCATTATATGATGCCTTAGTTTGTAATATTTTGAATATTCAATACCTGTTTTACTACCCCTTTTTTTATTTACGATCATTGTGTACTCGCGGATTTGATCGTTAGCCTGAATGGCTGGAGCACATTGCATTTTTGTAGACATTTGTTGACGATCGCAGTAATTTCATGCTTCAGTAACATACATGTATAACTTGGCTGCTCAGTCTTTCCTACGCCACATTTGAGCTTGGTGCATTGTTACAGGTATGTTGTGATTGTGAAATTTATGCCCTGGGAAGGTCCTTGCCCAGGGTGCAGAATGCCCCTGAGTCCCCTGAGGAAGAGCAAGTAACAATACACTTACCACAGAGTCGGTTTACATGGCTTGGTAGGAAGATGACTTCTGCTTGTTGCTGTCTGTGAGGTGAAAGCTGCAACACCCTTACTGGCTACAAGACTGAAGTGAACACACACAGATATGACTGTCTATGATTACAACACCACTTAGCATTACAATAACACTTATCCTGGCACATAAACTTGCTGCCTCCTACATCCGGCGACTGTTTATAGTGACTGTCACATGCCAGCACATCCTGCTTGTCTCCTATTCTTGCATATGTCTCAGCCCAGCACTACTATCACACGGCATTGGGTCCACCTTTACGTCCTGTCTGTTCCATGGTAGTAAAGATGAGTGTAATAATTATAGAGGGATAAGTTTTCATAGTGTGACAGGAAAAGTGTATTGACAGAAAGACTAATGGAGGTAATTGAAGTGAAGGTTAGTGAGGACCAGGGAGTATTTTGGAAAGGAAAAGATTGTGTGGACCAAATGTTTGCAATTAAAAGAATGGTAGAGGAATACTTATGAAAGGATGAAGAGGTGTATGGAGCCTTCATGGAACAAGATAAAGCATACACTATTCCCTCAGTTTACAATTAGGTTATGTTCATGGAAAGCCAATCGTAAACCGATCAATTTTATACAGAAGTTATATATTAATGGAACGAATAGGAATGCATTGCAGACCAGTTTATATTACCACTTAACAACTCCCATACTGCATTAGATATACATAATTTACAGTCTTTCAGCCAAACCTTACCATAAATTGCAATGGATATTCATCAGTAATGATCCGAATTAGGTTCATGAAAACCTTAGAAGACTGAATGGCTGAGTTGTACGAGTTTGCTACTGAAGTATTAAGGTGCTGCAATTATAAATAAATGCCTGTACAAATGTGATGTGCTCCAGCAGCTTGGACTATTGATTGTATACGTGATTACACAGAGATTGTAAATTGAAAAAGGTCTTTCTATTGGAGTTGGAGTGAATCAAGGCTGTTTGATATTTATATGGATGGGTGGGTGAAAGAATTGAAAGTGAAAGTGGAGAATGTAGGTGCAAGACTAAAAATTAATGGAATGGGTTGGGCATCGATGGCATACTTGTTTACAGATGATAATGTAATATTTGCAAAGAGTGAAGAGGAACTTCAGAGAGTGGTGGATGAATTTTTGAAGTGTATGTGTAATAAAGAAGTAGAAAGTGAATGCTGGGAAAAGTTAGGTGATGGTCTTTGAAAGGAAGGAAATAAAAGTGGTTGACATTAATACAACTTATAGAGTGAGTGTGTCACCAGTAGTAGGAAGGTGTAAGGTAGTTCTAGGAGGAGAAAAAATGGAGGAAGTGAAAGAATTCTAACTATTTGGGAACCTATGCAAACATGGAGAGGTGGATAAAGAAATAAGAGAGAGGGCTGTGAAGGGCAGGTGTGTTATAAGATCACTTGCTAGGGTTATGAGAAGTTTAAGGAGCAGTATTCTCCTGGCAACACTGACGTATGGGTCAGTCAGATGGACATAGAGTAGGGGACAGCAATCAAGAGTGCGTGCTGTAAAAATTAGTTATTTGTGAGAAGCATGTGTAGTGGAATGGGTGCATAAAACAGGTGCTTAAAGAAGGGAATGGCTTCAACAAGCAAGGAGGAAGTGTGTGGATAGGGAGAGGTGAAGGCCCTTCTGTGGATTTCCATTTTGGAAACATTCTGGAGGAAATGAGGCATCAGGAACTATATATGGATTAATAGATTAACCACTGGTTAGTTTGTTCAGTTATTTATTTCATCAGTGAATGAGCTATTACTGTTTCTTTGTTTGTATCCTTCATAGTTCTGCTACATCAAACATGCCATATCTCACATTTTTACAATCGTTCATCTATGTACTGCTATTGAGTCATAAGGTGGACTCCATTCTTCACCTTCTGTATCACTGCCTTTACATACTTTGCTACATGTTTCTATTTTTCTATCCACATTGATTTAAAAAAAATTTCATTATCATAACATCGTGGAGAATTAATTACCACTAAAGAAAATAGAAAGTCTTATTATAAAGAAGGAATATTTTATTTGCAGAGTATCACCAGCATTGATCAGAACAACAATGGATTTGGATGCAGACACAAGGGATGGTGAGCAGCAGCAGCAGCAGGAGGATGATGTGGGAGTGAGCTGCAGCCTTGACATGTTCCGGGAACATCAGGAAGTTCGACAGATGGTGGACACAATAGGACAGGTGGTGGAGACTGAGTTCACTGCAGAAAAAGCTTTTGAAGACTTGAAGAAAATCCTTGATAATTACCAGGTAGTTATGCTGCTTATTGTGCGTTATAGAACATTACGTTAAATGCTTGTTTGATGTACAGTACCTACAAAGAGTATGGAGAAAATTGCATGGTGGCTGCTCTGGAGAGTCCTGTCAGAATTCGCATTCATCCAGATGACCGCTGGCTTAGATCTCAATATATTACTACTTGGCAACTCTGTCAGTTGTCTGGCAAATCTCTAAAGACCATACATCTGGATGAATGCAAATTCTGACAAGGCTCTCCACGGCTGTCACTGTACAATTTTCCAGTACTATACTGCCATTATGGCAATCTGCTAGTAATTTTCTCTTCTTAATTACTGTATAAAAGCTTTCAAAAGATGCAATTTATGGTGACAGGAACATCCTTCCTCTCAATTGAACTTTTCTAGTTGACATACCTATAGTGACTGAGGCAACCTTTGTTGTTATGCAGGAAACTCTTAGTACACCATAAATTTGATGGTGAATGATTGTATAATGAACATTGCTACACAGGGTTTCAATTGGAGGTGCATTCCAGGAATTAGTTATTCCCAAGAATTAATCATAAAGAATAAATTTTTCATCCCCAAAGATTATTTCATATGGTAAATGGACATGTTTTAAAAAGAATTGCAAAATGACTGGAAATTGTATTCATTCTTTGTTACTGTTTACAGTAAGCATGGACAAAACAGGAATCTATTATATTGGTAAGAAGGAACAAGCCTTCATTCTACTTTTATATATGAGTTTCAGCTAAAGTATCGCACAACTTGAATACTTTTAAGAGAGGAGTATCAACACACTTCTAAAACTAAATTTATCAACCCTTTTGGCCTCATTCTATAAATACTTTTTAGAGAAGCAATCTAAATGGTTTTTTTTTTACACTTTAACTCCCTTACATGAAATAAGTTATGATTTAGATCCTAAATCTCAACATTTCATGTTTTCCAAAGCCTACATCAAGAATTATTCTCATGGCAGGAAAAAAAGAAAATACCACTCACTATTTTTCTTTTCTTTTCTTTTTTTGTTTACATTACTTGCACAGTACACGTGTTCCTCTGTCAACATATACTTACCTTGTGTTGTGGTTCTGGCAGGAACAACCACACTTACTGGACCCTCACCTGGAGGAGCTTCTGTCCCGCCTGGTGGAGGTGGTACGTTCACACCCACCCTCCTCCAGCACCACTCTACAAGCCTTCAGGTACCTGTGGCTCATCACCAAAGTGCGCAGCCACAAGATTATCTTCAAGAAGCTTTCACATGAGGTACTGGTTGTATGAGGCACACAGGCATGGCCATTAGTTATTGTATAGTACAGAGAAATGGCCAAGGATGGTTGTATGGTATAGAGACAAGGGTTATTAGGGACATTAGTAGTGATGAGTTTAGGGTGCAGAGACATGGGCAGTGGTGATTGCAGGGTGGAGGGACATAGTCATGGATATGGTGCAGAAACATAGGCAGAATGGAGGGACATAGTCATAGGTATGGTGCAGGGACATAGTCATGGGTATGGTGCAGGGACATAGTCATGGGTATGGTGCAGGGACATAGTCATGGGTATGGTGCAGGGACATAGTCATGGGTATGGTGCAGGGACATAATCATGGGTATGGTGTAGAAACATGGGCAGAGTGGAGGGACATAGTCATGGGTATGGTGCAGGGACATAGTCATGGGTATGGTGCAGGGACATAGTCATGGGTATAGTGCAGAAACATGGGCAGGGTGCAGGGACATAATCATGAGTATGGTGTAGAAACATGGGCAGGGTGGAGGGACATAGTCATAGGTATGGTGCAGGGACATGGGCAGTGGTGATTGCAGGGTGGAGGGACATAGTCATGGGTATGGTGCAGGGACATGGGCAGGGTGGAGGGACATAATCATGGGTATGGTGCAGGGACATAATCATAGGTATGGTGCAGGGTGGAGGGACATAATCATGGGTATGGTGCAGGGATATGGGTAGGATGGAGGGACATAATCATGGGTATGGTGCAGGGACATGGGCAGGGTGCAGGGACATAATCATGGGTATGATACTGCAGGGCCAAAGGTGAATTGTAAAATAGAGGGACATGTTTAAAGTAAGTTAGTACATAGTACATTACAACATATTAACTATAGCAGGATTACAGTGATAAAACAATGCAAAAAGATTTTATAAAATAAACTATAGCAGTAGGTCAAAACATTACAAAATCACCGTAGCTACAGCAGAAAACATTATCGTATATAAAAAGTAAGCTAGCAGTACAGTTGAACAAAAAGCAAAAAATCACAATAGCACAAAATATAAACATTAGAAAAGCACCTTAATAGTAGCAGAAAATATTACTATATATAAAAATCAAACTAGCAGTACAAGACAAGACAAAACAAAGCAGAAAACATTTTGATAAAAGTCAGAAAAATCAACAGAATCAAGCTACCATTACACCTGAACATGAATCAAAACGCACATTTATGTTTAAAAAAAAAAAAAGTTTGATAATCTTCAAAGCCAGAAAAATCTCCATCATCAAAGGTTGGTTAAGGTCAAGCTTGTAATCCATAAGAAAAATTATATTATCCATGTCTTTTCTCATTTAAATATAAGAATAGAGATTCAGGATAAGGTAATCTATTTGAATTTTGACCGACGTATATAAGTAGGTTTTAATATGTATCAGGATGCGTCTGTAGCAGTGGGTGTGTTTTGAAATATTGTACTGGTATAGTTTCACAGTGGCTGCTAACCAACTATTTGACAAAATCACATTATCTCTTGTTGAGATAGGAGAGACTTTGACAAGCTGGAAGAGTTAGAAGACAGCTTGTATCTGTAAATTGTTGGGATGATTTTCTAAGAGATATGAGACATGGTGTAAGTTTTATGTTATTCATAACTGTAAATGTGGTCTGGCAGTCCAGTACCATTCTTCTTGACAGTGAAATGGGTCTGCTGATCCCTGCTTCGAGGGTCAAGGGAACTATGAGAACTGCAGTAGTGATCAGTGTTAAAGTTCTCACTTTTTAGGAAGAGCTTCCTCATTGGCTGCTGAAGTTAGTGAACAGTCATCCACTAAAGTTTTGAAAAGGAGTGTGTGTTCAGAGCTGGTTAATAGTTTTACTGTATTTAATTACCTTGAGAAGAGCACAACTTAGGTTTTCATGTTATGGTAATTGTGAACATGCTTTTTGCTGTGTTCATGATCACTATTGTTCCATGAGTTTATATGAGTAAGTAACACCCATTTACGTTATGATCACATGTTAGGTTGCCATAAATATAGCATTTTATAGTTACTGTAAACATCAACTTAATTTCCAGGTGAAGGACCTTTTGCCAGTACTGCAAATGTTGGAGTCACCAGAAGGAAGCTCAGACTTTTATGCCAGCTACATCCTGCTGCTGTGGCTCTCAATCATTGTGTACATGCCCTTCAATATGATGGGTTTTGATGCTAAGCTGGCAGGGAAGGAACAACCTTCTGGGGCAACAGTGGTCCAGAGGTGAGTAAGATCACAATATGCCTATAAACAGCTTAACCTTTTCTTAACCTCTTTCAGTTCTTGACGTACACAACACATAGTCCCTTCACTATCTTACTTCCTCCAACAAGAACCCTATCCTCCTTTCTTATGCTCCCAACGCCACTCTCTCCTTCCCCATTTCTCTTTTAACTTCTTAATTTTCTTGTAAATCACTGATAACTTCTTACCAAAACTATCATCCAAACATTTCTTAAATAACCTCTTCTTCCTATATGCTCTCTTCCTTTCTCTCTCACTTCCTCTGGCATTTTTTTTATTTTACAACATCTTTTTGTAAGCCTCCCTTTGTTTTAAATATTCATTCAACTAGACTGTACTAAAATTCTACTTAACTGATGTCATCGTTAGGGAGTGGAATAAACTCTCGCCTCCTGTGATGCAGTGTACATAATGAATTCATTTGAAAACAAACTTGGCCACCATCTCCATTGTGGTCTCCAATAGGGCAATGGGACCCTGTATCCTGCTGGCTGCTTGACAGTATTTACTTTTGCTTGTCTTTATTTTGACTACAATTCTTGTGTTACGTTCTCTTTAAGATATTTACTACTCTAATTTAAGGACAGACCACCTAGTTTAGATTCTAATATCTGTGTGGTGTAGATTTCTATGTTTTTTATATGTAACTCAACATTTTTTTAGGATTCCTGTCTTTCATTCTTCTTTCTTTCTTTTATTCATTCTTTCATTATTACTGTCTTCACATTTTCGAAGGTATACACAGAAACAAATGCATATTTTGTTAACTCAATCTTATGCTTTACCTAAACTGGTGTTGCACTTTTCCATCTTCTTATATATCCAGTTATATCTGGTAGTACTTCTCACTGTTCCCTCTAATATGACTCTCGCACACCACACTGGAAACTTTCAGGGATTCCTTAGTGAAACTTAATGAAACTTAGCTCTATTACAAAAACTCTCACTCAATAATTCTGTAATCCTCCTCTTCTTGTCAACTCTTAATCCTTTTAGTTTAAAACTCACACCTCTTAAATCATCCTGCATTTTACTTTCCCACTATTCTGTTATAATTGTCCTTTTATCACCTTTCACCACCTACTTGGAGGCATTGACAGGTGGAAAGTGATGCAGTGTTCCAAGGGTAATATTTGCTGTGCTTGTCACAAATAACACTAACTGGAAACAAACTACACTTTCTTAACTTTTTCCCATTGGTTGCACTTCATTTGGATGTAACAATGGTGTGGCCAAGTGAAGCTTGAATGGATTGAACCACCTCCCTTATAAGTGTTAGTTGTTAGTGTTTTAGTTTACTAATACTTTTACATGGCTTTACATCAACATTAAATGATAACTTTTTGTGTATCATCAACCTTATTGCTTATGATAATGCCTTTGTGCAAAACATTGTGTGTATCCCTACATGTGTAAAAGAAACGTGTAATTGTATAAGAAACATGATTATTTATTAGTCTTGGAAATTTTATTTTTGTTCAGCTTCATTTAGGGATGTCATTATGCCTGTACTGGAAAATCATTTTGGGAAAGGTCAATTGCAACAAAAATTTTTTTTCTCAATTTGCTTGAATCATAAGTTATTTTTGGGAATGTAATCAGTAGTCAGAGGGATGTGAATTATGTTTGAATGGATGTATCCACATGGCATCTTGGATGAGGCCGTGCATTTCTCCTTTGTAATAAGTGTTGATGATAATAATAATGATAGTAACAATGGTATCCTATCTATCTTGTGCAGAATATTGGAAGTAATTAAGACTCACCTAAGATCAGCCCAAAAGTCCCGGGAGATGGCAGCCTACCTGGCCTCCCGCTTTGTCACCCGACCTGATCTACGAGATGAGTTTTTGCCACAGTTCATTGAGTACTGCTTTGAGGTGAGACAACAACCACTACTTATTACAACAACACTCACTCTCCCTGGACTAGATTTACCCTTTGTTTGTGCATTAGCAGTCACAATTTCTTCCTTTACTTCACTAGTGTTCTACCCATTTTATACCCTCATTTATAATATTGTAAATAGAAAAAAGATCAGAGGTGGGCGCGATTCGAAAAAATTGAAGTCCGATTAGCGATTACCGATTCACCAGCTCAAGTCCAATTTGATTATCCGATTCGGTTGCCAAAAAATCTAAGTCCGATTAGCGATTATCCGATTTCGATTAAAGTTTTTAAAAGCGATTCGATATTTTTAAAAGCGATTCAATGTTTTTAAAGCTATTTTCAATGTTTCTAAAAGAAATTTAATGCTTTTTTGCCCTAGCAGCAGCAGCAGCACTTCCTCTCATGACGACTGGCTCTAAACTGGTGCGGCGCGTCACTTAACTGATGAGACACGTACGAAAAACCAGAACTAAACACGTATTATACCAACTTTATACTTGTAAAATATAATCTTTTTATTATAATTTATATGATTTAATAATTAATCATGATATTTTGCGCATTATATTATAGAGAAAATACTAAAGGTTGAATAGAATAAAGCGAAAAAATATTTACTTGAGAAAAATATAGAAAAATTTATTAAGAAACTGCTATTGCGAAAATACAAAGACGACGTCGACCTGGATTAATCGCAAATCGCTTTAAATTTTCGTCAGTCCGATTGTGATTATCCAATTCGTTTGGCAGGGGTTAGTCCGATTTGATTATTCGATTCGAAAATGCGAGTCCGATTAATCGGATAATCGGACTTCCGAATCCGATTGCCCACCTCTGAAAAAGGTAGATGTTATTTCTGGAAGATGAGCTGCTGCTGTCATAAAAAAACTGCATTTCTTTTAATCTTTCTTCATATATTAGATTTTCCAATTCTGGCACCTTCTTAGTTGCAATTCTCTATATTCTTTCTAATTTCAATACATGATTTTCTTGTGCGGGAACCATATTACTTTAGCATATTCCAGTTTTGGTCTGATCATTGTAGTTATAATTTTTCTCATCATATTTTTATCTAGGAAATGAAAAGCCATTCGTATATTCCTTAGTATCATGAAAGTGTCTCCAAATATTCTATTTATATGTTTTTCTGGTGATAAGTTGTCCTGTATTACCACTCCCAAATCTTTCTCTTCTTTTGCTATTGATATTTTCCCCTAACTTATGAGGGTCTCATTGCACTTTTTTTTCCCATTTCCAATACATGGCATTTTTTTGCATTAAATTCCATTTCCCATGTCTTGCTCCATTCATATATCTTGTTTATGTCGTTCTGTAGCTCCTTACAATCCTTATGGTTTCCTATCTTTCTTAGTAATTTTGCATCATCTGCAAACAGACTTATGTAACTGCTTACTCCTTCTGTCATGTCATTTACACTAAACTGAGAAGCAAGCCTGGTATATAGTAGTGTTTGGTAAGGGATGTTTGGATCAGATCTTTTCACTCTGGTTGGTATTTGAAAAAGGCTAAAGAAAATTAAGGTATGTATATATGATATCGGTAGAAGCTTGCTGAATAGGATGAAAGCGTTTTATAAGGATGCTTACTACCATGTAAGTAGAGAAACAAGTGAGTGATGTAGAATGCAAAAGGGTGTGAGGCAGGGATGTGTGAAGTCTACTTGGCTGTTTAACTTATATATGAATGGTGTTATAAAATAGATCAAATCAAAGGTTGGTGATGTTGGAGTTGAAATGTGTGGAAATAGTGTTAAATGGGTGTTGAATACAATTGTGTTTGGTGGTGATAAAGTTCTCTTTGTAGAAGATGAGAGTGGACTATAAAAGGTGGTATATGTGTTTGATATTGTGTGCAAAGTGAAGGTGATGGTGTTTGAGAGAAGTAAAAGTGAAGTAGTTGATTTTGATTGACCATATAGGATAAGAATTGAATGTCTTAAACAATGAGAAACTAAGCTTAATGGAAGGAAATGAAGGATGTATATTAATTTAAGTATTTTGGTTCGATCCTGTGCAAGTATGGAAGCATGGAAGGTGAGACGAGAGGAGGAAAAGGAGGAACGATGAAAGTTGTTGAATCCCTAGAGCATATAATGAAAGAATGGATGGGAAGCTTGGAAATGAAAATGGGACTCTGTGATGGAATAACTGTATCAACAATTACGTATGTAAGCGAGGCCTGGGTGTGGAATGAAAGTCAAAGATCAAGAATACAAGCAGTAGAAATGAGTTACCTTAGAAAAACCTTTTGGGGTTGGTGAATGAATTTTGAAAGTAACAAAAGTGTATTTAACAAGTATGCCATGTCTTTTAGAGATGAAGGAATGGAAGGTGGAGTGATTGAGATTATGAAATGCAGCATCCTAAGATGATTTGGCCACATAGAAAGAATGCTAGAGACAGTGTACGTGAGTAAGATGGGACTGGTGGGTACAAGTGGACATGAGTAAGATACCTCAGTGAAATGGTTGGTCAGTGTTAGAGTATGTGAGAGAAAGGAGAGAGGAGATTGAGAGGCTTAGAGCATGTAAGGAGGGAATGTAAGAACATCAATAAGTGAAAACTGCTGTGGCCATCCCTTAGGGGGAGTTACTAGAAACAGGCATCAGATAGATTGATCAGATAGATAATACATAATTGATAGATAATTTTTATTTAATTCTGCAAACATGAAAGTTACATAAACAAGGCATTATATATGAAATACCGTTACTACCTACTGCTTTTTGATATAATACTTATTGATTCACAGACGTGATTAAGTTTGAAGAAGGGCAAAAATAATTATAGTGATAAAAAATCAGGTGCTAACAACAATTTATTTACTGAAGAGTAAACACCTTGAACACTGTCAATTAGGGATGCAAGGCAGCTCAGCCAAAGATAACAACTATTTATAATGTAAAATTTTGGTATCAGACATTTAGTAGATCATAAAAAAAAATAATGAAAGCAGTGTGAGCCTAATTGTTTGAAACACTCTTGAACCCCAGGTGGTGGAGAAGGAGTCCCAGGGCAGTGTGTATGATGTGTTCCACAAGCTGGGTGTGCTGAGAAGCCTCGGTCTCATCTTCAAGCACGGCAAAAGGGAGGAAATGTTGGAGTTCTCTCATAAAGTATTGTCACGTCTAGTTGGTTGTGGTGTGACAACTTCCTCAGACTCACCAATAAGAAAGCTTGCCATGAAGATCATCCAGCGCATTGGTGAGTGTGGCGTTAGATGCAGGCTGTCATTGTCATTTTCATCATCATCGCCATCATCATCATCTTCATTATCATCATCATCATCACTTCCCTTTTTCATGCTAAATACATAAGTTAGAGTTCTAGATATGGTAAAAAAAAATCAGTATTTCTTCATCTGTCTGGATATCTGTTTATAATTTTTTTAAGGGGAGTGACCATTACAGTTTGCTGTAATGATGAGCTATGTGGTGTATTATGAAACCTGCCAGATTGAAAATATTTATATTTCTGGTCATTCTGTTTTTTGGAAGCTGTATAAGTGGTTAACCAATTGTACTTGGAGCATTTATAGCACGGGTTCAGGATTGAAAAAAAAAAGCTTGTTACGGAAGCCATGTTGAGAATTATTAGTCATGATATTTTCTTCTAGGAAAGTCACTAGTTTATAATGTATTATAGTTTCCATTTACTTACCAACTACGGATGTGAGGCTGACTGGTCTTGTAGTTAATCAGTTGTGATTTATCTCCTTATTTTGTATAGGGCTAACACTTGCTAATTTCCAAATGTTGGGGACTCTTTCAAAATTTAAAGATTTATTGAATAGTATTGCAAGAGTTTTGCTGATTTGATATGTTGCCTCTTTTAATACTCTTGGTGCAATACAATCAGGATCAGGAGTTTTATTTACTTTAATTTTATCAAATGCCTTAGTTTCAGTATTCTCAATAAAGTCACAATCGCTTAAGGGAATTAGGTTAGATTGAGCTGGGATTATTTCCTGGATTTCATTGGTTTCTTCAACAGTAAAAACGGATGCAAAGTAATTGTTTAGTACTTTGGCCATTTCTGATTCTGTATTTGTTACCTTACTGTTTTCTAGGTGGAGTGGGCCAATATTTGTTGTGATAACTTTTAAATTACATACATAAGTGTAAAATTCCTTGGGGTTGGATTTAATTTTTTTTTTATTTGCACTATATATTTTGAGATCTTTTTTACTTCGTCTAATCATCTTTTTTTTCATGTCTTAGTCTTTCATATTCTATCTCATAGTTTTCGTTTTTGTGATAGTAAATATTTATTGTGTGCGTGTTTGTCATGGAATAATCCTGCCTTAATTTGGCTGTTTCACCACTTTGGTTTGTTATTTGTATGTGGACATCTCTTACAAATTGGAATGCATAACTGAATGGTTCCATTTAAGATGTTAAAGAATTTTACCCATGATTTATTTACATCGGTTTCACTCTCTACTATGCCCCAATTGGTTTCAAGCATTAGAATCGTGGAAGGGTTGATCAGGTATAATGATTATACTAAGCCGAGGTCAGATCAGAAGCAGGTAGACAGATTAACACTGAGAGGAAGTAATGAGGTCTGTCTAGACTCTAGACCATGGTGCCTCAATGGTGCGGTGGTTAGCACGTCTGACTACGAATCCACTGGGCTGAGTACGATCCCAGACAAAGGCAGGCAGCACACAGCTTACCCAGCTGTTCATCCTCCCAAACTGGTAGATTGATGGGTACTTAAGGTAACCTTGGGAAGGTAAACTGTGGAAAGTCAGATGTTACAATGGCCCTGTGTCCCTGCATAACAGATTTATTTCCACCACAGACTCAAAGCCCTATGTGACGGGAGATGAGCGCCTGCACCTACACTCAGCTATAGTGTGTGCACCCACTTTATTTATACTAGACCAGGATTAAGATCGTGAAAGGCTCAGACAGGTTGATGGATTATGATTAAAAGGTCAGGCATAGACTACACCATACTTGACTGGACACTCAAAATCGGACCTTTTGTAAACAGGCCCTACAGCAGATTTTTTAGAAAAATCAAATAAAATACTTAGAATTAAGATAGGAATCTCAAATAAAAAGCAAACACTTCTGAGTGATGTAAAGAATATGTTTATGAGCAACAAAAACAAATTAGTCAACATACGTCATCGGTGGGCGACAATTATTAAATCCTAAGAAACCAAGAAAAACACAAATTTGCAATAATTTCCAGGAATATTGGAATTTCAATCTGAAAACACTTACATGCATAGCCCATGTAGTCTATATTAATATGCAATACCATAGAATACACCATACGTGACTGTGCACTTGAAATTGGGTCTTTCGCAAATGGATACTGAGGTGATTTTTTTTTTTTTATTTGAATAAAATACTTAAAATCATCATAGAAACCTCAAACAAAAAGCAAACACCTCAGAGTGATGTTAAGAATATATTTATGAGCAACAAAAACAAATTTGTCAACATACATCATCGGTGGGCGACAATTATTCAATCCTGACACCAATAAAAAAACCAAATTTGCAATAATTTCCAGGAATATTGGAATTTCAATCTGAAAACACTTACATGCATAGCCCATGTAGTCTATATTAATATGCAATACCATAGAATACACCATACATGACTGTGCACTCAAAATCGGGTCTTTCGCAAATGGGTGCTGAGGCGATTTTTTGTTTGTTTTATTTGAATAAAATACTTAAAATCATCATAGAAACCTCAAACAAAAAACAAACACCTCAGAGTGATGTGAAGAATATATTTATGAGCAACAGAAACAAATTAGTCAACATACGTCATCAGTGGGCGACACTTATTAAATCCTAAGACACCAATTAGTGATGGGAGTATGTTGTGCTGGGCTATGTTGGAGGATGAAGGATGGATGCTTAGTGTTTAGTGATGGGAGTATGTTGTGCTGGGCTATGTTGCAGGATGAAGGATGGATGCTTAGTGTTTAGTGATGGGAGAGTATGTTGTGCTGGGCTATGTTGGAGGATGAAGGATGGATGCTTAGTGTTTAGTGATAAGAGTATGTTGTGCTGGGCTATGTTGCAGGATGAAGGATGGATGCTTAGTGTTTAGTGATGGGAGTATGTTGTGCTGGGCTATGTTGGAGGATGAAGGATGGATGCTTAGTGTTTAGTGATGGGAGTATGTTGTGCTGGGCTATGTTGGAGGATGAAGGATGGATGCTTAGTGTTTAGTGATGGGAGTATGTTGTGCTGGGCTATGTTGGATGATGAAGGATGGATGCTTAGTGTTTAGTGATGGGAGTATGTTGTGCTGGGCTATGTTGGAGGATGAAGGATGGATGCTTAGTGTTTAGTGATGGGAGTATGTTGTGCTGGGCTATGTTGCAGGATGAAGGATGGATGCTTAGTGTTTAGTGATGGGAGAGTATGTTGTGCTGGGCTATGTTGCAGGATGAAGGATGGATGCTTAGTGTTTAGTGATAAGAGTATGTTGTGCTGGGCTATGTTGGATGATGAAGGATGGATGCTTAGTGTTTAGTGATGGGAGAGTATGTTGTGCTGGGCTATGTTGGAGGATGAAGGATGGATGCTTAGTGTTTAGTGATGAGAGTATGTTGTGCTGGGCTATGTTGCAGATGTAACAAAACGCTACTAGTAACACATCATAATTACTTCTATTACTGTCTTCATTATGTTGCTTCCACCCTACTTGGTGGCACGGCTGTGTACGTGTATCTGTGCCGTGCTGTGGTAGGCGGTACGAGCGGTAGAGATGAGGTAATAATGGTGTCTCTAAATGTTAACTCTCCCTCTCACCTGCACGTCTCCATTGTTTTGTTCAGTGGTTGGTGATGCCGCTGCTAGAGGGATACTAGTTTTTTTTTTTTTATCATATATCGTTTATTTCTGATTATATATATTACCTATCCATTAAAAAGTACTCTATATATTTCTAGTTAATGTTTGAATTATTCAACATTATTGCGAATTTGCCAGAAATTTTTGCTATAAACAATATGCTTTATACACAACTCCCACACGATTTTTCACTCAAACTTGTAATCTTTTATGTTAATTTCCTATTTGCAAAAGTTGTAAAATAATTTTTTTGGTTCAGCCATGGTTCAGCAATCATTACTGATTGTAAAGACATGAAATACAATGTCCTAAGTAGAATATGAACTGATATATGAAGTATTATCTGTCATCACTCATAGCAGCCGAATCTATAGGGCCTAAATGTAATATCGTCTGTCAGCGATTGTCGCGAGTGTCCAGTCAAGTATGGTATAGTCTATGGGTCAGGTAATGATCAGGTCTAAATTTTAGAGGTCAAATTTTTGAGAAGTGTTATGTAGCAGGTGGATATATGAATAAAAGGATTGGAAATAGTGAGATAGCATGTTTGGTGGGAAAGTTGAGCATGGAAGGAGTGAAGGAAAATGATGAGTACCTTGTGAGACAGGTGTGGAAAAGGAACTGTTCTCAACAAACACCTTTTTTCAGCATAAAATGATCCACGGGTACACATGGGGAAGGGGAGTTGAGATGGGTAAGCAGATGAGTTTGAGTGATTACATTGCAGTGAAAGAAAACTTGAGGAAGGATGTATTGAATACTAAAGCAGTGAAAGGAATGTTTGAAGGATCAGATCGCTATGTTGTGTTGGCTTTGATAAAAAAAAAATAGTAGATGGGAGTATGTTAGGAAAACTGGAAAGGGAATGGTGAATAAGGTGTTTTGCTAGTGAAAGGATTGACAGAAAAGAGCTTGGAGAGGAGTACGGGAGGAAGGTATGCATGAGACTGGTAGAAACTAGAGGGACAAATATGAGTGAGGTATTTAGGGTGTTCATTTGTACAGAAGTGGTTGGAGTCAGAAAAGGGAAGTGCATGTTGGACAGATGAGATAAAGAATGTCATAGAAAGGAAAAAGAGAGCATTTGGGGAGGTGGTAGTCTAGCGGCTAGCAGTCGGGCATGCCAGCTCAGAGTCCCGTGTTCGAGCCTTGGCAAGGGCTGGCCACTTTTCTTCGATACTACCGCCGAGTGGCCTAAGATCACCCACATGCTGCCATAACACCATTCTTACTGGGAATGGAACGTTATATGTGCGAGAAGCTTCCGCTGGCAGCCTGTCATTAAGAAACAAGGCATCATTTAGAAAATCTAACCCGTGCTACTAACTGGCGGAGGCCAACCATCTAAGGTCTCCTTGAAGCCTACCGGTGCCATGGGTAAAAGATATATATATATATATATATATATATATATATATATATATATATTATATATATATATATATATATATATATATATATATATATATGTAAAATACTGCAAAGAAATTGGAAAAAGGAAATAAGAGTAAGGAGGAAAACTGAATAAAAGTTGTTGAATAGGATGGTAAAGAAGTTAGTAAAAGAGAGTAAAAGGAAAGTGGTATAAAGTTGAGTGAAACCTTAATGAAAAGAGGAAAAAATTTGGAAGATAGTTAAGAAAGAGAGAGGAGTAGAGGGAGTGAATATGATAATTAAGAGAGAGGATGGAGTTCATGTAAGTAGTAGAGAGGATGTGAAAGGAGTATTTAAGTCACTAAACATTTAATGAATGAGAACACAGAATGGGAAGCAATATTGTCGTGCAAACCTTTCCAAACTCCTAGAGACTTTTACACAATTTAACATTTTGTCCTAACTGAAAATTCACTCAATCAAATTTTATTCAAATCATACAAACATAATAAGGATAATGAGTCAAAAAACATAAATCAAAGTAATAGATTATTATAACATTCAACAGGACTGACTTTCCTGAAGCCAAGAATTGTGTCATGGCGGTACCAGCGAGGCAGCAGGAGTCTGGCCATTAATGTGCATGGTGACAGGAAGGAACATGGAGATTCTGATGATAAAAAGACGGAGGAGGAAGAAGAGGATGAGGAGGTGGGAGAGGACATGGAGGAGGTGATTGACTACCTGCTGCAGGGCTTGAAGGATCAGGATACAGTGGTGAGGTAAGGAACAGATACATGGTGGTACACTACACTTCATGAAGGCACACACCATCACTACTCAAACTTCCTAAGCACTTGTACTAATTCTGTCCACTTTACTAATGTAGGAGTTTTAATCTTTATCTTCATTCTTACCTCATTTTCACCTTTTCTCCTATCACTACTTTTTGTTCGATCTTCTTACAACCTGAACTCTTGTTATAGAGGATTATTAAGGTGCCTTTGGAACTAAATAGTCCTTCCCTTTTGTAGCTCATTCAATTCATTCTCTATTGCTAACTGCAATTAAGGGAGTTTTCTAATTTAAAAAGAAGGGAGGAGAAGCCTTCATCCTGTACCACAGATATAAAAATATTGGGATACTTTCACCTTTTGACTCAAATTCAATTTCCAGAAAGTTGAAAGCTATTAACTTTATATAGAAATGTTAAGCAAATATGAAGAACCTTTCCAGTATGTGAACCATTGAGAATTTAAAAACAGGTCTAAAACATTTACCCCACCTCTCCAACACCATTTTACTACTATTCTTCTTTTTCTTTCATCATTCAGTTCATTTGCATTGAAAGCCATTCCTAATTTGACTATTCATCTTTCTTACTGCTGCACTTACCTTGTATTAAAATCCAATCCTGCGACAGGTGTCCAATAACTATCATGTTACTTCCCAGTGAATCTTGCCACAAGAATTATCAAAAGAAAAGGATAAAAAACAGTTACTGATGGTGTTCAACACTCCCATTTCCCTTCTTTGCTCCAGAGTTGAGAGATTCAATCTTTGAGTCGTCTTGGTTTACACTATGGCAGTATTGTAGACAGTAAGGTTAATCCGAATTGTAAAGATTGCTACTGTGTATAGAAAAACTTGAGTATTAGAAAAGATGAAACATAAATGTAATCCTGGGTACTACTACTGAAGTGGTAGCCCATCCCAGATTGACATGATGCACACCGTTGTTATACCAAGGAGTACAACTAGTAGGGAGGATGCTGTTTGTATTGTTTTTACTTTTGACAATTCTTGGAGCTGGAGATATCAGTGCGTCAGCATTGCCAGCTGTCAGTGGCCCTGTACTGGGAGGACGTGATGGCTATGGGTGGGAAGGGTCCTCCATCTTATCATGGGAGGGAGAGAGAGCATGTCTGAGAGTTGACTCAATTTATGTTAATGGCTTAATTGTTTTAGATATAATTTAAGGGCCACTACAGCGCTAGAATTCCACTAGCCAGTAATCCAAAGCTGACCCTAGACCTCATAAGATGCTAGGTGATTTTCTGGGACTTTTTTCCATATTATAAACCGTAAAATATACTATTCATTTCTTTTTCAATGGGTATATTGTTTTCTAATTGTCCACATTTTATTTATGAGTTATTTTCTAGTTTCAACTTCCTATGATGTTTTTTTTTTTCTTCAGATGCTAATATGTTATGTAACTTATTTTATTTGTCCTTGCGTTCTTTATAAAATCAAGATCTTCCACAATATTGAGGTCATTGTTCACTCTTCACTTGGTATCTGTTTTTGTAGTTAAAATTAGATGCATTAGTTCTTGATGTTAGCTATAGTAGTTTTAATCCTTCTGTCTTATCTACACAGTATTCCTTTCCTTGAGTTTTTTTAGAATTTTCCATATATACCCAAATTTGTCTTATTTGTGCTTCTTTTCATTTCATTTTCAAGTTTTTTATCTGTATTTTTCAGGTTTTTGTTAATATATTTATTTAGTATATTTTGTCATCTACTTTCTCTTTTTTATATTCTGATATCGATATTTTATGATCAGATAGTTTCTGTTTTTTCTAGTGTTTTGCAAATATAACCTTAAATTTCATATCCCTGACTCATCTGGATGTGGTCCATACTGCTTCCTTCAAAACACTGAATTCAGGGTACTTATCTCCTTTTCATTGCATTGCAAGTTAGCTACTGAAGCATCAGGGTGTTGCGGTAGTAAACAGATGCCTTTAGAAATGCGATTAACTTCAGCCGCTTTGGCTATCGATCGTATAGGCAAGTACATTGTGATTGTAAATGGAAAAAGGGAGGACTTACATCGCTGAAGAGAAAAGGCATAACCAGCAGGTGGCTTTGGTCACGTCTAAAGTTGATTAGTTGATACAAATATTTTCAAGAAATTATATTTTTTTCACCTGAATCCGAAAATCGTCAAGCCAGATACTTTAAAGGCTATGGATTCATCCTGCAATTATACTCGAGTGGAAGTGGGATGACTAAAGATGACACTTGTGGCATTTTGATGTACCGTATTTTACGGCTTACAAGACGCACTTTTTTCCTAAAAAATACCATGTAAAATACTTGTGCGTCTTCCAAGACGAATGTTGTTGTATTGGCTCGCCCGATAGGGACGTGGATTTGTATGATGCTATTACATTATGAGGTTAACTTAAGTAACTATTCAATTCAGCCTTTTATATGATATAACCTCAGTACTTATTTGTTACAAGTATTTCCAATACCATAAACCTTCCTGGAGCCAAGCCACAAGCCTAAATGTGAGCCATACGTCTGTTGTTTATTGTGCCAGCTGGTGGCGGCGGGAGCCATTCCGCTCTTGATCTTGACGGTACAGGTGTGTAACCAAGGGTAACAGGTGGCTTATTTCCATAGACTAGCAAGCCTTTGGATCGGCTGCGTTTGGATCTGCTGTGTTGATGTGTTATGTCCTATGCTCGAAGCATAAGGTTTGCTCACACTCTTATGTCGTGAAGTACGGTATATCAGTTACCACCCGGCTGTCACACGTATCACAAGCTGTTGTTTGTCCTGGAAATTATCATCCATGGCGAGTTCATCAAAGCAATTTACTTATACTATCGCATACAAGCTAGAAGTTGTACGATACGCCAATGAACATGGGAACAGAGCAGCAGAAAGACACTTTGGACCAACGGTAGTTATAATTACCTAGTTGTATATTTGTGGGGAGTGCTCCAGCAAACTTGTGGTGAGTGCTGAGACAATAGATAGTTTAAGAAAAGGTTACATAAATTCATGGATATGGTGAAGCTGTTTTTGTGTGAGAATGACTTAATTTTTTTTTTTCTCAAAAATTCTCTCCAATATTAGGGTGCGTCTTCCAAGATGCAGCGTCTTGTAAGCCGTAAAATACGGTATTTATTATGTACAAATGTCTGTACAAATATCTATACAACACCAGACCGCAGCTGAACATGCAAAGAGATCATGAAAGGGTAGAACCAAGATGTCTATACTCCTCTCTATCCAAGAATGAACAAATGTGGATGTGTCATCTGACACCAAGCAGGTGTATTTGAAGACAGAGTGAAAGAAAAAGAATATTATATAAGAAGTAGTTGTCTGGGGAGTTCTTCTAGGCAATAGAACGTGTTTGAAGAAATCATGTGACTACTAAAGATAGAGGAATTGTCATGTGGAAGGCTTAGAATTAGTGTGTCCTCTCTTTTTACCTGACATAAGAATGGTACACCTTGGTCCCGCATAGAATGTGTTCAGATAGAACGATTCTCTTAAAGAACGAGCGACCAAAATTATTAAATAGAAATTATTGTACAGAACGATCGTAACTGTATAGAACAGGATGGAGTGTAGCAAATCCGAGGAGTTCTTGTACAGAATGAGCGTAATTGTATTGAACGCATCCAGAGCTGATGTAGCGCTGACATCACAGGCGTCTGCACCGCTTGGATGATTCTGTTCCCGCCTCCCTCAATCGACCTACTACCCTACAGAACGTTGTGTGTAACTAGTTTTCGGTGATCATGGATCTGACCGCCAACTTCGACTCACAGACATGCCTGGCCGTACATCCATGAAATGGATGGCCATCTCCTTCAATATAAAGAAGGAAGTTATTGCACAGAAAGAGAAAGGAGAAGGAAACACAGCCATAGGACGTGATTTGGAAGTACTGTCGACCCTCGACTTAACGGACTCTGTCTGCTAGCGGACAATCAACCCAGATCCGGACTAAAGTCCGTTAGTGTAAAAGAAAGTTCATTAGGTGGCAGTCGCGTCGGTAATATAATCTGTTAAAATCTAGGGGGAAACGCCCAGCTTTAGGGTAATGAAATATAAAAACCTTATATAACCAAACCTGACCGAACCAAACCTAACATAACCTAATTTAACCATAATCTAATGTAACCTAACCATAACATAATTAACCTAACACAACTTGAAAGATGTTTTGCCAGGTAAACAATGGTGAACACTGCCTGAAACCTTCACAGATGTGTTGAGTACACTATGTATAGTATGTATGACTTCATATTTATATCGATATCGTCCGAGCAGTAGGTATGCAGATTTACCCAAATACTTTTTGGCTTACCTTAACATAAATTGTATGTACAGTATTTACAGTTGCACTCAATGGTTATTCCGAGTCAAAGGGAAGCATCTGGGTGCAGCCATTAATATTTATGCTCCGCCCACAATCAGCTGATGTACCTATACTCCGCCTCACTCCTCCTTCTAGGCATCAGTGTTGAAACCACCATGGC
Organism: Cancer borealis; assembly: GCA_036785275.1. NCBI lineage: Eukaryota > Metazoa > Arthropoda > Malacostraca > Decapoda > Cancridae > Cancer > Cancer borealis. The sequence continues at coordinate 55,392 of JAXIVD010000853.1, forward strand.
ATCTAATAAGTGTGCGTAGCTAGGTTAGGTTATTTTTTATTTTATTTATTTATTATTTTTTTTTTTTAAATCTATTACCCATGGTGCCGGTAGGCTTCAGGAAGGTTAGATAAGGTTAGCCCACTAATTTTTAAAGCATGGACTATTTATTTCTGGACAAAGTATGATGCTTTTTCATTTCCAGAAATCTAACCTAACCCAAACCCTAACCCCACCCCAACTTAACCTAACCTAACATTGTGGGGCTGTAACCAGATACTGGTCTTATCTACTGAGGCGATAGGTATACAAAAATTGAAACAAATGATTTTAATAGTTTCCAGAAGTTAATATATATTGCATGATATTCTGCAACCTTAATTCTATCTGATGTAAGTATTAACCTCGGGAGAAGATACTACACACACTTATTAGATGCCATGGTGGTTTCAACACTGATGCCTAGAAGGAGGAGGGAGGCAAAGCCTTGATAAATCAGCTGATTGTGAGCGGAGCATAAATATTAATGGCTGCACCCAGACGCTTCCCTTTGACTCGGAGTAACCATTGAGTGCAACTGTAAATATTGTACATACAACTAAGGTTAAGGTAAGCCAAAACATTTTGGGTAAATCTGCATACCTAATGCTCAGACGATATCGATTTAAATTTGAAGTCGTATATACTATACATAGTGTACTTAACACATCTGTGAAGGTTTCAGGCAGTGCTCACTATTGTTTACCTGGCAAAATATCTTTCAAGTTATGTTAGGTTAATTATGTTATGTTGTGTTAGATTATGGTTAGATTACGTTAGGTTATGGTTAGATTAGGTTATGTTAGGTTTGGTTCGGTTAGGTTTGGTTATATAAGGTTTCTGTATTTTTTGCGTAAAAGTTATGCGTTTCACCCTAGATTTTTTTCCCAGATTGCCATATTATGGCCTTTAACCAAGCAACGGAGTTTTTACACCAACAGACAGGGCTCCCTCTGCATTAGTCTGTTAAATCAAGGATCGACAGTATTAGAGTGGAGTGTAAGAAAAATATGGCGCAAAAGAGACATTCATAAAGGCCTATGGGGCTTCCAAGTTAGACTAATATGTAGTGTACAGTTGCTCAAAGAGGTGGTGGTATCTCCTAAGGAGATTTTCGTTAAAAAATTTGATTATGGCAATCCTAACAAATGGAATGAAATAGCCTTATAATGTTACTATGTTCACAAATTGTTACTATAAATGAAGTAAAGATAAATTACAATTGATAATTAAGTCCGTTAGCAGACAGAGTCCGTTAAATCAGGGTTAGTTAAATCGAGTGTTGGCAGTACCAGTAATATGTTATGATTAATATATCTTTGAATAACGATAATAATAATATTATAATTAATATATCTTTATATAATGATAATAATAATGCTATAATTGATATATCCTTTTATAATGAAAACACTGGTAATAGGTTAAAATTTATATATCTTCAAATAATAATGATAGGCTATAATTGATATATAGTCTTTAAATTATGATATTATAATGTTCAACCGTTGGTGCACAATGACATCATCGTGCAGGATATTCAATTGTTGGCGCACGACATCATGCAAATAATATATTATCTTCTATTTCCAGTAACTAAACTATAGTTAACATAACGCCTTCAGATACCGGTAATTAATCTATAATTAATATACAGTGGAACCTTGACTTACGAGTGCCCCAACATACGAGTTTTTTGAGACACGAGCCGTCACTCGGTCGATTTTTTGCTTTGAATTGCGAGCCAAAATTTGAGGTGCGAGTCATGTTCAGGACTGCGTTCACTAGACAATACTGCACGCTACAGTAGCAAACCTACAGGAGCTTAGTGCCAACATATAAAATATTATAGTTTGTTACCATGAAATGCTTATTTATTATAATTAAATGAAATATTACAAACCTCTAATCTTGTCACCGAGCAATACGGAGCGTGCAGTATTGTCTTAATAAACGCAGCCATACGCCCGCCCAGCTCTCCCGTCCAAAATTCGTTCTCTGCTTGTGTTTACCTCGCCGCGTAAGGATCTCTGTTGTGCTCGCGTTCTGTGCTTTTGTGCATTTATTTTACCAAATTTCTTGTTTGTAACCATGGGTGCTAAGAAAGTGAGAGGAAAGGACAGCGGTGCGGTGCAAAGAAGAAAAGGATGATGTCTATTGAAATAAAGCGTGAAATCATAGAAAAACACGAGCAAGGTGTGCCAGTAATCGACTTGGCGAGGCAATACGAGCGCAGTACTTCTACGATATAAACCATATTGAAGCAGGAGTCGATAAAGGCTATAACACCAGCCAAGGGTGTTAAAATAATTTCTAAGCTCCGGACCTCTGTCCATGAAAAGATGGAGAATATGCTATTGATGTGGGTGAGAGAGAAGGAGCTTGCGGGAGATACCGTGACGGAGGATATCGCCTGCGAGAAGGCATGAGCCATTCATGCTGATTTGCTTTCAATTATCTTTTATTATGTTTTTATACAATATTTGTTATTTATAAATACATTTTTCTTATTTAAAAACATGTAACAAAAAATTGGGTGGTATTTTGGGGGCTGGAACGGATTAATGGCATTTCAATTAATTTCAATGGGGAAAATTGATTTTATATATGAGCAAATTGAGTTACGAGCTCGGTTACGGAACGAATTAAACTCGTAAGTCAAGGTTCCACTGTATTATCTTCGAATACTGATAACTAAGATTTAATTGATATATCGTCTTCACATAATGGAAACTAAGCTATGATAAATACAATATATCGTCCTTACATACCGGCTGCATTGTCCTAATACTATTTTTAAATAATTATTTGCATTACACTAGTGGCCTTTCCATCACGGGAAATACGTTCCAGACCCTCCCGCGATAAGTGAAAATCCGCGAAATAGAAATACAGGAAGTCCTCGTTTTACGATAGCTATGCCTTCCTTGAAACCCTATCATAAACCGAAATATCATATACTGAACCTATTTTTACATGTATTAGATAGGGATGTGTTCCAGCACATTGCCAAACTCGCTCCTTCAGGTTCAGATACATACATAAAGACATACCTTAGTGTAAAAATAAACAAATTGAATAAAGAAAATAAAGAAAAGAATATAATTATGCAATCATTACGTAATTCGTCGTTTAATGGAAGTAAATCACGAGTACAAGATTTCACTGTGTTTGTAATGGTGGAGCCAGAATGACTAGTTGTCGGAGTTGATCGCATGTAGCGTAGCTTCGTGGTGGCGCTGCATACGCCACCGCACCGATTTGGCCACACTCAACTCGCCACTCCAATTTTGATGCCTTTTTTGAATATCGTAACTGCGAATCACAAGTATCGTAAATCGAAAAAAGGGTACTAATTGGCTAGTATCTTATCTGCGAATCTAACGTAAACCGAACTATCGTATAGCGAGGACTTTCTGTACCCTATTAAAATACACCCTAGGCATGTTTTTATAACTTTTACGTTAACTTAACGGCATTTTAAGAGAGCAAGAGCAATAGATAACTTTTACCTTGAAGGTTGTTTACAGCCTGCACTGGTTTCCTGATGCTGATATAACTGCCACATTAATAAATCGACCCAACTATTATTTGTCTCAATATTTCGGTAAATAGCATCCTCCAGCAATCCTTACCTATTTCATTGTGTAGATCTTTTATCTTTCTGAGTATTTAGATAGTTGACCTAAGCAAATTAAGAAATAACAGTAATATTAAAATTTAAATGATTATGGAGTCCAGAGGGCGACACCCCTGGTTAGGATGTTAGGTGTTGTTAGGTTTGATTTATTTTTGGTTTGATCATTTTGCCGAGAAATGGTTATATTAATTCACAACACATCGATATCCATCAGAACAATATAATTTTGTCATGAAAATAAGAGGATACTGTTTTCAAAAATCAATCTTTTTCTCTCCCTCACTGACTGATGCGTTCATGCCCCCATCCACATTTTTCTCAAATTTTCATTTCATACCTCTACAACATGTTGCTGTATTGTTGGTTAAAGCTCATAATATGGCATTCCGAAAAAAAATTCTAGGGTGAAACGCATAACTTTTAGGCAAAATATATATAAATCTTATATAACCGAACCTAAGCAAACCAAACTTAACATAACCTAATCTAACCATAACTTAACGTAATCTAACCATAACATAACATAACATAACATAACATAATTAACCTAACATAACTTGAAAGATGTTTTGCCAGGTAAACAATGGTGAGTACCGCCTGAAACCTTCACAGATGTGTTAAGTACACTATGTATAGTATGTACGACATCATATTTATATCGATATCGTCTGAGCAGTAGCTATACAGATTTACCCAAATACTTTTTGGCTTACCTTAACCTAAGTTGTATGTATAGTATTTACAGTTGCATTCAATGGTTACTCCGAGTCAAAGGGAAGCATCTGGGTGCAGCCATTGATATTTATGCTCCGCCCACAATCAGCTGATGTACTTAGGCTCCGCCTCCCTTCTTCTAGGCATCAGTGTTAAAACCACCATGGCGTCTAATAAGTGTGTAGCATCTTCTCCCAAGGTTAACACTTACATGTCAGATAGAATTAAGGTTGCAGAAATCATGCAATATATATTAACTTCTGGAAACTATTAAAAACAGTTGTTTCAATTTTTGTATACCTACCGCCTCAGTAGGTAAGACCAGTATCTGGTTACAGCCCCGCAATGTTAGGTTGGGGTGGGGTTAGGGTTAAGGTTAGGTTAGGGTTTGGGTTAGGTTAGGTTTCTTGAAATGAAAAATCATCATACTTTGCCCAGAAATAAATAGTCCGTGCCTTAAAAATTAGTAGGCTAACCTTATCTAACCTCCTTGAAGCCTACCGGTGCCATGCGTAATAAATAAAAAAAATAATAAAATAAAAAATAACCTAAGCTAGCTACGCACACTTATTAGACGCCATGGTGGTTTCAACACTGATGTCTAGAAGGAGGAGTGAGGCGGAGCCTAGGTACATCAGCTGATTGTGGGCAGAGCATAAATATTAATGGCTGCATCCAGACGCTTCCCTTTGACTCGGAGTAACCATTGAGTGCAACTGTAAATACTGTACATACAACTTAGGTTAAGGTAAGCCAAAAAGTAATTGGGTAAATCTGCATACCTACTGCTTGGATGATATCGATATAAATTTGAAGTCATACTTACTATACGTAGTGTACTCAACACATCTGTGAAGGTTTCAGGCAGTGCTCACCATTGTTTACCCGGCAAAACATCTTTCAAGTTATGTTACGTTAATTATGTTATGTTAGGTTATTGTTAGGTTACGTTAGGTTATGGTTAAATTAGGTTATGTTAGGTTTGGTTCGGTCAGGTTTAGTTATATAAGGTTTTTATATTTTCTTACCCAAAAGCTGGGCGTTTCACCCTAGATTTTAACAGATTATGTTACCGACGCAATCGCCACCCACCGGACTTTCTTTTACACTAACGGAGTTTAGTCCAGATCTGGGTTGATTGTCAGCTAGCAGACAGAGTCCGTTAAATCGAGGGACGACAGTATATGGGGATAAGAAATAGATTTTTTTTGCTAAAAAATTGCTTTGTTAAGCTCCATTGGGGAGGTCCTCCAGCTCCCAAGCCTGTGTTACCAAAGGTTCCAATTTTGGGTATTGATACAAACAAACAACACATGAAAGATGACTGTGAAATCGGATTTGTTGATGGTGGTGATCACTGCTCATTGGTAACGATCACAACTATAGGAAGCAACTGTGAAATCATCCCCTTGAACACAACAACCAATCAGCGGCCGAGAAAACAATACCGACGCTCTGATTGACTGAATCAGTACGTACGGCTATTCTATTGTGATGTGCAAGATTTAAATTCATAAACAATGCTGCGGAATGCCACAAAATGGCAAAAATATACAGGATATAAAAAATAATAGGTCTTTCAGAAAAAACTGCGAAATGCAGGGACCGCCAAAAGTGAACTGCAATATAATGAGGAATTAGTGTATTATGGTGCATAAAAAATGGGGTTTAATGATATTGATAATTGACTATAATAAAAAAAGAAAGCAATGAATGCAGTGCCTGTGAGATGCAGTTGCCAGATGTTGCCGGAACAAAACAATCTGAATTTTACGCCACTGTGGCGGGCAAAAATGACGACCGTCTCAGAAGTGGGGATATCACCTTCTGCGCATGTGCTGGGAGTAGAAATGTCGTACTGCTGTCGGCAGAATGTTGAGGAGGTGATGGTGGTCAGCCATCACAACAGTCGCTCGCTGAACACGATGGAATGAGGAGGAGTCTGTCATTAATAAAGTTATGTAAATATGCATGCACCATATCATTTCTGACATATATATATATATATATATATATATATATATATATATATATATATATATATATATATATATATATATATATACAGTGGTACCTCTTTTTACGAACACTTCCCAATCAGAACACATTTGGTGAACAAATTTTGTCCTACAATCCGAACGCGGTCTTGCAATCCGAACACAAACACACTTGGCGGCCGACACCGCCTTCCCACCAATCAGCTAGTCTCGCTTGCACTTCTCCGCTGTGAACACCTCTCTCTCTGTTGTGCTTGATATTTTTGCATATTTTCTTGAAATTACCCCTCATTATGGCTCCCAAGAAAGTGAAAAGTGACAGTGCAAGTGGTGGAAGGAAGCTGACGTGCTATAGTATAGAAATGAAGAAGGAAATAATAGAAAAACGAGAGAGGAGTTCGTATTTCTGACCTGGCCTCACAGTACGGGATGGCCAAGTCTACGATCTGCACATTTTTGAAGCACAAAGAGACAATAAAGGCTGCTGATGTGGCTAAAGGAGTGTTTGGTTTGAGGAGTGTTTGGTAAATCATTTTTTATTAAGTATTTTTTATTTAAAATAAACGAACGGATTAATTGTTTTTACATTAATTTCAATGGTAAAAATTGCTTCCTAATTCGAATGTTCTCAATTCGAACAGCCGAAAAATACTAATTAAGTTCGAATCAAGAGGCACCACTGTGTGTGTGTGTATATATATATATATATATATATATATATATATATATATATATATATATATATATATATATATATATATAGTAGTGGCCGTGGTTTGCGCTACCTTAAGCAGATAATATTAGCCTACGAAGCCTCCAGATCGAATACGACCACAAAATTTCACCAGCAATTGAAAAATCTTTTAAACTTTGATGGCGGGTGACGCACTACCGCCGATATCCTTAGTTTCCTCCCGGTGGAGAGATGTAAGTGAAGGAATTGGCGGACGGCTCAATGCGCTACTAGTAGGGCTTACGCGCAATGTGGCGGAGGGTATTGCGCTGGACGCGCTAGGTGCCTTAAGATCTCTATCTTTATCATAGTTGTCATTAAATAGTTAGTGATGCCTCTTGCCTGTCAAATAATAAAAGTTTGAAAAAATAAAACAAAGATTGCAAACTAGCTTTTTATTTTTACAAATATAATTATATTGACAAACAAACAGAGACGCTGTCAGTAAGTGTCAAAAATCATAAACAAATAAATTTCCAAATGAATTCAAAACGAAAAGGTTAAAAGTATACTATGCAAAGTTTTATCAAGCATCATCAAAACAGTAGGGCAATCTCACACCAGCCTCAGTTACACTTAGTACAATAAAACTCAACATCCATTGCTTCAATGTCTTCCTGAAACTTCCTAGTCAAATCAATCTCATTCACACATTCCACATGCCACCAGCTGTTACACAGTGCGCACTGCACTCTCACTTTTGCTCTTGTTTCACATTGACATTTAGGACAGAGTTCATTCACATATTCAACTAAATCATCAGAGTCATCGTCCAGGACTGGCTCATCCCCACTGTCTGAAGAGTCTGTCTCCTCGCTTTTCTGCTTTTGGGAAGCAGACAGAAGTTTCCTGAACTGTTTTTCTTTCCTTTTTCTTTTCTCATCTTTCTTTCCTTTCGTTTTCCTTCTGCTTTTTCTTTTCCTCCATTCGCCTTCTCTTTGCTTCAGCTTCCTGTTCCTTTACCTTTTTTCTCTCCTCTCGTTTTGTTTTTCTTTCCATTTTCTCCCTCTCCTCTTTTTTCTTTTTCTGTTTCTCATCAATCATTTGCCGGTACTCAACACCACTTATTGAACATGGCAATGCTGCGGTGGTCTTTTTCAATCCCTTTTTCTTCTGAAATGAGGGCAGTGTGAGGTAATCTTCAATCTTTTTGGAATTTTGGCATGTAGAAGGCAGGGACTGTGGGGCAGACTGGGATGTGGAAGGCAGGGACTGTGGGGCAGGCTGTAAGATTTTTTCCAACAACACCTTCCATTCTTCATAGAGTGGGTCCTCCATGTCGTACAGCTCCAAGTACCGCTTCATGAATTTCAAAGTTGTTTCTTCCTCCAGCGAGAAGTTAAACTTTATCAGCTCAAAAATGTTGGAGAATGCTGAAGGAGTGGCAGCTCCTTGTTCTGGCCTCGAGAATTTGGATTCAATGAAATGTTGCTTATAAATGAAAGACAAACAAAATAAAAGTTCATGCAAACACACGCAGTAAACACAAATACATGCTCAAACATAATACCTTTTCATTACGTAATTATTAGCCTCTCCTGTAATTTTTCGTTTTACAAGTCAAAACAGCTTGTGTGTAACATCTCATTTATGCTATTTACAATAACATTAAACATATTGAAATGCAGATAGTAGAAAGAGAAGACAAAAATAAGGTAAGCACACTAGCCCAACAATAATATTCTAACATCGGTGATAGGCTATGCGGGTAGCGCGCTTTGCCAACCAATGATGTTTATGGCTGGTGTGTGCGCTACCCACGCCATCACTCATTTGTTGAGACTAGGCATGTTTACCTTCCACCATTTAGCAGTCACGCATTGTAACAATGTATTAATTGACAAGCAACGTTAGTTTTGTATCAAAATAGGTGGCAGTGACTAACACTGACATTCATGTGTGCTATCAAAAGTGTTAGCGATGAGGACTGAAACACAACTTACCTCACTACTCTGGGAAGATGCACTGGTTCTCTCTCACTGGCTTGCACAGAAAACAGAGCGGTACTGGCGATAAAATATAAACTTCGCTCTGTCTTTTCTACTTTATGTTTATTTGTTTAATGGAACTTAGCGCACAGACCCGACTGGCGCGCAGACCCTCCATTACTCGCTCTCTCTCTCTCTCTCTCTCTCTCTCTCTCTCTCTCTCTCTCTCTCTCTCTCTATATATATATATATATATATATATATATATATATATATATATATATATATTTATATTATATATATATATATATATATATATATATATATATATATATATATATATATATATATATGTATATATATATATATATATATATATATATATATATATATATATATATATATATATATTATATATATATATATTATATATATATATATATATATATATATATATATATATATATATATATATATATATATATATATATATATATATATATATATATATATATATATATATATATATATATATATATATATATATATATATATATATATATATATATATATATATAT
>JAXIVD010000853.1:67666-70166 GCA_036785275.1 Cancer borealis
GGAATATGTTTATGAGCAACAAAAACAAATTAGTTAACATACGTGAGCGACCATACCATACGTGGTGAGCGACAAATATTAAATCCTAAGAAAACAAGAGAAACACAAAATTTGCAATAATTTCCAGGAATATTGGAATTTTAATCTGAAAACACTTACATGCATAGCCCATGTAGTCTGTATTAATATGCAATACCATAGACATGTGACTGTGCACTCGAAATTGGGTCTTTCGCAAATGCTGAGGCGATTTTTTGTTTGTTTTATTTGAATAAAATACTTAAAATCATCATAGAAACCTCAAACAAAAAGCAAAAACCTTAGAGTGATGTGAAGAATGTGTTTATGAGCAACAAAAACAAATTAGTCAACATACGTCATCGGTGGGTGACAAATATTAAATCCTAAGACACCAATTAGGAGTATGTAGGAGATAGGAGTATGTTGTGCTGGGCTATGTTGGAGGATGAAGGATGGATGCTTAGTGTTTAGTGATGGGAGTATGTTGTGCTGGGTTTTGTTGCAGGATGAAGGATGGATGCTTAGTGTTTAGTGATGGGAGAGTATGTTGTGCTGGGTTATGTTCCAGGATGAAGGATGGATGCTTAGTGTTTAGTGATATGAGTATGTTGTGCTGGGCTCTGTTGCAGGATGAAGGATGGATGCTTAGTGTATAGGGATGGGAGAGTATGTTGGGCTGGGCTATTTTGGAGGATGAAGGTTGGATGCTTATTGTTTAGTGATGAGAGTATGTTGTGCTGGGCTATGTTGCAGGATGAAGGATGGATCCACACACCGAAAAAAAAAAGTGTAGTTCCCATCACGTCTCAAGGGATCCGTGGTAAGGAACAGCAAATCACGACCTGTTTTTATATGTAGTTTTTATATAATATATAGTATTGATGTTGATGTGGATATTGTCAGGTGATTGATTTTGTGTTCTTTCTTTTATCTTATATATTTTTTTGCTAGTAAGATTTTGTTTTTCTATTTGTTTGTTATAGATACTTGATACATTTCGTCACAGATATATTTGCTTTAACATTGCAATGATAATTATTTCTACTACATTTTAAATCTTAATCACACACACACGCACACACACACATACACCAACAAACAAACACAAAACATCTAAACAAACAAATATAAACAACAAACAAACATAAACAACAACAAAACACAACCACAACACAATAACCACAACAATCACACGAGTCTAAGCACACGTAACAAAACGCTACTAATAACGCATCATAATTACCTCTATTACTGCCTTCATTATGGTGCTTCCACCCTACTTGGCAGCACATCTGTGTACGTGTATCTGTGCCGTGCTGTGGTAGGCGGTACGTGCTGTAGAGACAAGGTAATAATGGTGTCTCTAAATGTTGTTAACTCTCCCTCTCACCTGCACGTCTCCATTGTTTTGTTCAGTGGCTGGTGATGCCGCCGCTAGAGGGATACTAGTTATTTCATCATGTATCGTTTATTTCTGACTATATATATTACCTATCCATTAAAAGGTACTCTATATATTTCTAGTTAATGTTTAAATTATTCAACATTATTGCGCATTTGCCAGAAATTTTTGCTATAAACAATATGCTTTATACACAACTCCCACACGATTTTGCACTCAAACTTGTAATCTTTATGTTAATTTCCTATTTGCAAAAATTGTAAAATATTTTTTTAGGTTCAGCCATGGTTCAGCAATCATTACTGATTGTAAAGACATGAAATAAAATGTCCTAAGTAGAATATTAACTGATATATGAAGTATTATCAGTCATCACTCATAGCAGCAGAATCTATAGGACCTAAATGTAATATCGTCTATCAGCGATTGTCGCGAGTGTCCAGTCAAGTATGGTGTAGTCTATGATATATATATATATATATATATATATATATATATATATATATATATATATATATATATATATATATATATAAATTATATATATATATATATATATATATATATATATATATATATATATATATATATATATATGTATATATATAAATTATATATATATATATATATATATATATATATATATATATATATATATATATATATATATATATACGTATATATATATATATATATATATATATATATATATATATATATAAATATATATATATATATATATATATATATATATATATATATATATATATATACATATATATATATATATATATATATATATATATATATATATATATATATATATATATATATATATATATATATATATATATATTTGTCCTTGCTGCGGCCAACCTTCGGTTGGGTACCTCTGGGTACGTTACCGGTTTTGGTCCCTCTTTCTACTGCTGAGAAAGTTGACCTTTCTTGGACATCCCCCTGAGCTCGGAAGCTGGGGGTCTATTCGAGGTAGCGAACTCGAAAGAAAAGTTTGCTGTGCGGGAAATCGATGGTGTTTTTTTTTTTTTTTTTTTTTTTTTTACACGGTCGGGAATT
>JAXIVD010000853.1:75166-90166 GCA_036785275.1 Cancer borealis
TTAGTTAAACACCACGACCATGAAAAATCAGGAAACAATTACATTGGAGGTTATTGTATTAGATGCAACCTTCAAATGAAAAATCACAAAATGCAGCTCACTCTCATTGCACATAACTCTAATTATGATTTAGCGCTAATCCTGCATGAATTAACTCTACCCGACTTGAAAATCAAACTAAGACCAAAGCAATCGGTTCAAAAATATCATGAGGTCGTTATAAATGACTTGAGATTTATTGACTCCCATGCATTTATGCCTGGTTCACTTGGGGATTTAGCGAACCAATTCATCGCCAATGGGAGCGAGCCCATTTACACACAGCAGATGTTGAAAGATGTGCCAGCGCCCGCTTTACCGTTACTGATCAAGGGAAAGCAGGTAATGTGCTACGACTATCTCAATTCGCTGGAACGACTTTCTGAAACACGTCTTCCGCCCCGCGAAGAATTTTTCAATTCGCTTCATGGAACAGAACTTTCCGAAAGCGAGTATCAACACGCGGAAAAGGTTTGGAAAGTAGCTGGGTGTCAGAACCTCAAGGACTATTTGTTACTATATGTTAAAGTAGATGTTGGTCTCCTGTGCGATGTGTTCCTAGAATGGCGGGGGGTCTTGAAAACTCAATGGGGACTGGATATTGCGAATTATGTTAGCCTGCCCGGATTTGCCTATGACTCTTTTCTGTTAAAAACACAAAAAGAATTGGAAGTACTTAGTAGCCCCGATATATATCACTGTATTCAAAATAACGTGAGAGGGGGATACACAAGCGTTGTGCGTCGTTTTGCACGTGGTAATAACATCTACACGAACCCCGAGTTTGATGCAAAACATGAAAGAAGCACATACCTTTCATATCTTGACTTCAACAGTCTTTATCCTACTGTAATGCAAGAAAAGCTGCCATGTGGGGATATGAGAAAATTAGATGATACTGAAATGCAATCATTTCTGCACAAGGGCCTGGTCAATCAATCAACCGAAGGTGATTTTGGATATCTAATTATGTGTGATACGGTGGCTGTCGCGCGTGAAGTCATTGAGAAAACAGATGACCTTCCACTGATCATCAGAAAGCATAACATCACCAAAAAAGTGATATCACCCCAAACACGTGCATGGTATGAAGAAGAAAACCGTCCTGTGCCGAGTAACAAATTTAAGCTCATAGGGACACATGCTGCTCAGGAAAAAATGCTTTTTGCTCTGCCTCTCCTGAAGCTACTTATTCAACTAGGTCTGATTGTTAAAAAGGTGCATGCTGTATATACCTTTAAACAAGAACGCTTTCTTGCAGAATTCATTCAGAATAACATAGAAGCACGCAAAACAGCTACTTGCCCAATCAAGAAAAATGCAATCAAGTGCATTTCAAACAGTATTTTTGGTCGATTCCTGATGAACGCAGCCAAATATAACCAAGAAGTTGATATTGTCACCAATCATAACAAATTTTTGAAGCTGGCCCGCAGTCCATACTATAAACGTGCTATGTCCCTCAATGACGACTATGTAGCCGTGGTTCGCCATAAGAAATATTCAAATGTGAATCACCCAAACTACATTGGCTACTATATCCTAGAGCTGTCCAAACTGCGACTGTATGATTTTTATTACAATGTCATGAAAGCACATTACGGGGATCGAGTAAAACTTGTATATTGTGACACCGACTCCCTTATCACAGAAATTGAAACTCCTGATCTATTAACAGAGTACTCACAGGAGCCCCTCAAAAACTATTTAGACACGAGTAACTTTAGCCCCTCGCATCCCTTGTACACCACAAAAAACAAGGGAAAACTCGGGCTATTAAAATCTGAAGTTGGGGAAAGAGTCATCGCTGAATTTGTAGGTGTAAGACCAAAGTGCTATTCCATTGTCCTGGCAGACAATGATCGGGTAAGTTCAGCTAAGAGTGTTCCAAAGTCCATAAAGAAGAAAATTACCCATCAGCAATACAAAGACGCCCTATTCCAGAAGGAAACATATGTCTTTGACTATCAGGGATTCACAGTGCGCAAGAGTCGAATGAGTACAGTAAAATATCCGAAGAGAGGGATATCTATAGTTGAGGACAAAAGATACTACATTAGCGCCTTGGAGTCACGATCTTACGGTCATCCTGATAATTCTGTTGGGCTAGAGGAGGGGGAGGAAGCACAGATCATGACACTGTTCCCCCAAGAAAGCGATGGAGGGGATGTAACAGAAGTGAGTCTGCCCAGTGCAATGGATGGACAACATGACAGTGCAATGGAAGAAGAAACATATGAGCTATGGGGAGAAAGGGATGTGTTGGCTGAGCGATATTTCCCATCGAAAACACGGGTGGGCGATGACATGTTCATGTCAGCCACAGAAGAGGAAGAAATAAATCAAATGCTTGCATCAATCCCCTCTTGATTACACGTTAGAAGACGAGTCAATCTCGGAATAAATTGTTGTATATATGATGTGGACTGGTGTGTGCATGGTGTTTAGTCTGTAAGCATTTGCCTGTTATTTTAAATATATGTAAATATATGTTGTATATAGGTCTACTGTTGGAGTTTGTGGTATTATAATATTTTTAAAATACACATGAAGAACATGTACTTCCAATAAAACACTGAGTTTGATTGTTTTTTTATGACCCATATAAAAAACAGATGAAAAAAACACAATATATGTCTTTAAATTTATTCGACTGGAATTTACATGTGGATGAAACGCTTTTGGCTCGCATATAAAATGCTGGCGGAGAATATAACCATGTGGTGACAGGATAGCACGCGGGCGGGCGGGCGGGCGGGCGGGCGGCGCTGCGTCGACAACATGCGAGGACATGATGCGCGGCGGGGCCGGCAGCATGCGAGGACACGACGCGACGAGATCATGCGCGGCTGTGGCTGGCAGCTCGGGGCAGCAGTGGTGAGGTCCTGTGTGGGGTCAGTTCCGATTTAAGCATGTTATACAAACTCTTTCCGATAAAGGAATTATTTATGCAGTGAATGTAATATACTTCAATACAAGACAAAGTAATATACTATACTTACTTTTTATGGACACGTGTTAAATGTTTGATGGCATACAGGCATTAAAAACTTGCTGTAAGCAAATCTCATCACGTGTTCGTCGTTCTTCGAATATTCGGTCTTGGAAAACTCCATACATATTTTTTCAAGAGTTTCTCTTGCACCCAAGTGAGAAACATTGTATGCAAAGTACATGGCATAAGTCCCACACACATCGCTCCGCGTGCTTTGCAACCGAAATGCATTTTTATATATATTGAGCCCAGGGTAATAGTTATATTTAAAATAATCAGAGTATAATTTCGGATCAAAAGCATAGCTATCTAAGAACACTAGCATGCCCGGTTCATAGTAAAGGCAAATCCAGTGTCCCATTTCCCTTTTAGAATAACTTGGTAGCGTGTTGACAATGCAGACTACAGGTTTTCTATATCGAGGTATAGATTTGACCTCGTCTGCTAATAACACACCTAAAAACAAGGCCTGCTTTCCCATGCACCCCCTCAATCCTCTTTCAATCTCCATGTTGTTCATCGCACAACACCCGCTTCAAGCGCGTACATCACAATGCAGTCGTCTCTCAGAGTTAACTGTTATTATACCCACAGTTTCACCAAACAGTATCAACAGACGGTTCTCGTTTTCTCCCTTGCTTAGATTCAAGCTAAGTCTTAGCCCTCCATTCATTTCAACAGGCAAATTATCATTCAGGTTTTCAGCCCGCAAATCAAAAGTACAAATCATTGCCCCCTTGTCGAAAATTTCTTTTCCGATTAAGTGGTCGCTGTGAAAACCAAGTGCATCTAAAGTACGATGGTATAACTCGGCATAATCATGAGGGAATTTACTAGGAATATTATACATGGTTCGACCATTAACACTCAGGTTTATCTGACTTATATCGCCATGGCTCAAATACAATGGGTTTAGCGTGTAGTCACCGGAATGAGCTTCCATACTCGTTATTATAAGCGAGAGTTTTTCCGGAATAACATTACCCCAGGGTTGATCGTACGTTCCCATTGTTTGGTCTTTGGCTAACACATAGGTTTTCAGGAGGGTTTTGGTAAATGTCGATTTTAAAAGATTGCCGGCAGCGAGAGACGCGTTTAAAGCATGAAGTGCATTAGGGTAAGGAAACACTCGCGTATAAAGGAGCTTGGCTGAATCTATATGCAGACGAATTTTATCACCATTAGATGGAGAATTTAGCAGCCATGCGTTGCTAGATAGTTCCATTCGGAGTCTAACCGAAATACCGTCGAGCAAGTAACTGTCTAAAGAACTTATGTCCAAAAGAATTGGGGAACAGAGTTGTATGCCATGTGTCTTAACCCGCTTCAGAATGGTCTTGTGTTGTGCACTGGCATTGTCAAAGTATTCTGTTGTTACTTTGGAAATAAGCCCATTCTCAGGGATGTTAATATTAGCATTAGCTCCAATTGTATTCAGTTTGTTGGGCGGCAAAGTATTCAGCATTTTAACGTATGACGTGTACCCATAAAGTACATTATTTTCAACAGATACATCTCCCAAAAAACATTGCACAGATTTGAATAGACTGTGCGCTGTATTATTTGTAAATTCAACATGTTGATCATCTGTGACAGGAGTAGTATTGTCTTCCATAGTTAAGCGTAATGAGGTGTGCAAAACCAATTTTCCCAAATCAATCAAGCTACCAAGAGTTCCAGGAATGAGAAAATCTATATATTTATCGGATAATTTCATATTGAATCCAAGGTTAGTAGGTAAAACATCAGCGTCATAACGCGAGGCAATCGTTGTTTCCAATAATCTCATTTTGTTGGGGCGGGGAAACAATTCGCTGACACCAGCAGCATATTGACCCAGGGGAGAATGCTGGTTCCCAACACCAATCGCACTTGAGATGCTCGCCATACTGGTGATAGTACAACAATGATTACAACTCGGTAAAGATGTCCTTTTTATAGCACCTTTTCCTCCCGACTCGCTTGACTTTCTTTTTTCCCGCTTCCTCTGGTCAGTTTTAGTGCGGCTTGCTTTAGGAAATTAATTCCATGTTTTTTTATGGAGCTTTTCAAGCTGCTTCCCTGTGAAATATCGTCTAGAACATTGTTACCAAATGTTCGAGCGGAAGGCACAATGACATTTTTCACCAGGAAAGGGAAGGCTCTTTTAGCAAGTCCTGCTAAGACTGAGAATAAACCCCCGCCTCTGCGATAGCTTGGTTCGTAGGAAAGTGTGACTATATCATCAATACCACTCCCTCTTGAAGTTATTTGTTTGCCATTCGAAAACAAAGTATGATATTCTGCTACGGAAGGAGGAATGAATGTAACCCTCATGGTGGCTAGAAGGAGACTGCTTGGTCAAATGGACAACATTCCTATTAATACAGCAGTAGTCAAAGATTCAACGCGACCGAATATGAAGTAAACATATAACAGGGTATCCTTCTTCGAAATACATAGGACGACCTTTTTGATCTGTAAGTTTAATGGAAATATAATCAATTACTTTGGATTTAAGGGGTTTATATATAGTTGGATGCACGCCTTTTGTTAGTCCTCCGGAGAGTGAAAAGACATCAAGAATATTTAAATTTTTTCCAGCGTACCTAGAGGCATTGACATGGTCGGTGTAAATGAGAACACACTGTACATCGCCATTTTTCATCAAGGGGGCATGACCCAATTGTGGAACAAGAGGAGGGGGTTCAGGTTCGTCATGTACAACCAAGGAAGAAAACAAATCATAACCTATATTAGGGACAAAACCAAGAACCTGGGCCAGCCGTGCGTCAAAGGAAACTTTAATAAATGCAACTCTTGGATGATAACCATTGTAGCAGAACAAACTTAAATGATCATTTGTTGGGGTGACTGCAAGAACTTCTTTAAACTACGACAGTAAATGGTGTTTGTCCCCATCGAACATCTCCTTTAACAATGTCGTTATCATATTTTTGACACATAACACCAAATACCCAGTATCATTACTTAAGATATTAACATCAATAGACCTCGACAGTGTATGCCTTTCAATAACCGTTGACTGTGGTGTTGGTTTTATACCATATTCCAGATGTACGCAGCACTCTCGTTCACCGGGTTTAACAATGTAATATTGACGTGGAAGCAACACGTTCAACAGACCGACTTCATAATCCAAGTCCTTGTCTAATGTTAGGGTTTGTATGTTATTAGTAAAGCTCGTGCTGGTGTTGGGGTATATTTCCCCATCCGCGGTGCTGGTAACGTATATATGATGTGACTCCATTAAGAGCAAGCAAAACACTAGCAAAAATATTAGAATTCTTTCATAATATAGAGGTGGATAGGGTGAGATGCCAATTATATGCTGAAGGTAAATCATACTACACATCCTTACATTGTTATTTATTAACATATTCTAACATACAGTAATATACAAAGTTATTGGAAAATTGTCTGAAACTAGAGCTATTTAGGGTCCACGTTGTCTACAGCATAGTTCCCAGCATCGTCCAGTTTCCTTTTCCAGTCACCTGTCCCAGCATCGTCCTCTGTATTCGCCAGTTTTCTTTTCTTGGTTACCTCGGGAGATTGATTTACCTTTGTTTCTGGTTCATCGTGGGCCCACCATCTGTCCAGGATGATGCATGATATATTATACAGTTGGAGCTCAGCAACGGCTTCTTGAAGATGTGGTTGGTAGTCAGCTTTCCACAGCACGTAAGGAATTCCAGCACTTGCAATATTATAGGGGAAGACAACACGTGTAATGTTGTTTTTAATCAACCATTGTACCAGTTTTTTTTATGGACTCTTTAAACCAACAGAGGCGGTTATCATAAGTGTCTTCCTTTAACCCTCGAACGAAATTCTGATCTCTTGATGATTGAAGATATCCCTGGTTTATAGGATTATTTACCAGTTCACGACCGGGGGCATATTGGGTTAGGATACACGCCACATAGGGAAGATTTTCACTCGGCGGATGGCGAATATGGAGACTACCAGGAACGCCGCGATCTTCCCAGCGACACCTGTTCATCTGATAGATCGGGCTTCTTTCGTGATACAGATTACTGTGTGGATATAGCTCATGTAGGAGTCCATTAAATCCCCTCTTTTCGTGGCAGGAAGTGCAGTTGAGGGAAGAAACGATGACAGTCTTGTTGTTGTGGTAAACACCATCACCAGGAGAACCGTCTTTGTAGTTAAACACATAGGCGTCCGACATGATGTCCTCTGATATACAGCCGAGCGATGAGTAGTAGCGCTGCTTCTGGTAGCGAGGGGCGAGTAGTGTCCTTTCATCCAGCCTGCTGGTTCTTATAAGCCCACCCGAGAGCCCCCCATGTTCGAACGTGTTTATCGTCAACTCGGGTGTTTCTCCCTCCATACCCATGGGGTTGCCACTTCCTCTGTATAAGCAACGCATCCAACGCGGTTCTGTAGCCACCACGTCCATGGTTCTGTTTCTTTCTTGAATCACAATGTAGGACTGTCTTATCGCGCTGGGCAAGCTGGTTTAATATGGAACCCATCCGTAAGTTGCCAACGACGACTGTTTGGTGAAACCAAATCCCTGAATCTTCTGTCGCACGCGTGAATTTCTTATTTCGCTTGGTAATATACCAGTGGCGTTCACAATGTGTTTTATAACGGCAATGTCGGCAATTGTTGGGTTTTGACTTGAATTAGAGAGTAAGTTCAACATGTTCAAGACATTGGAGGGTCGAACAGAAGACAGTAGGTTACCTCTGCTATCCCATTTTACAGTGGGATTGTCTTTTATTCGTTCTAGCAGCATGTTGACATATGGCACATTGATACTTTTAACATACAGAGGTATTAAATTACTTATTTCAGGATTGGAGGAAATCTTCTTCTCCTTAATTCCTGTGACTCTAAGTTGCACGGGTGGTGGCTTTGTGGTCAAGTACACACCAGATCGCGATATTTTCTTTTTCATGGAGCGAGGTGGCAGATTCATTCCCGAGCTGCTGCTCGTTGGTACATGTTCACCGATCAGCGCGTGGAGTGGCTGCGGGTTGAAACATGATTGCCCACTGACTCCTGGACTCGCGGGGTTCGCATATTTAGGCTTAATACCAGTTAAGACACGCTCAGCAGTAGACTCGGGGAGAAGGTAGTACGTGCGCATCATCCAAATATTTTTTCCGATTAAGGAAGCGGCAATGGGTAATATAGCACCTAATATATTACCACCCCGTCTCGATGTCAATATAAGTCTTTTCTTATGGAGAGGAGTTTTCTTTCGAGCTATGGCACGTATGTCTTCCCGATAGTCGCGTAATTTCTTGATAACTTTATTACTGAGAGTAAGACGCTTCTTTAAAAAAATTGAAAATATTTCTGATATGCAGTTAAGTTGTTCTCGAGCTGCTTGCTTAATAACTCGATTTCTATCTTTTAGTTTTAATTTCTTCAAAAGCAAAACAAAGTTTTTGTGTGCACTGAGGAGCGCTGTCTTTTTACACATTTTCTACAATGTCATTAGCGTCAATCCAGTTGTTGAATGAAGTGGGATATCCCAGCCACGATACAAAATACTGTTTTTTTCCTTTGATTTTTCGTGAACGCAGTATTTTAATATCATATGATTCGGGTAGGGCACTTAAGACGAGCTCTGGTGCATAGAATATCCCTTGTATAGGTTCTCCAGCCAAATCTTCTAAGAGGTAAGTTCTTGGATGGTTCTTGTGTTTAACTGATTTTATGCGAAAAAGCTCGTGAGTATTTTGTTGTGTGTATCCTTTATGGAATGCAGAGGAACGAGCACTACCAACAAGACGAACTATTTCTCCGACAGCCAGTGGAGGACTGATGGATGAAGCTGGTTGATTCGGGTTTTTATACATTGCGTGGAATTGGCGTTTGATTGTTGACGTGTCTTTTAAGTTATGAATAGCAAAGGGAGTTTGTTTGTTCTTCAGACCAGAATGGGGTGAGTGGTTGTAGGCACTGACCATGTTTTGCAGCTCATCAATATATCTAGAAGAATTTTGAGATGTGATGAACCTGTAGATACGTTCTTTCAGAGTACGAATTGCTCTTTCTGCCAAAGAACTTTTTATCTCATTGGAGTACACAGTGTACAACTTAACGCCCCGGGAACATAAATAGTTTTTTACTTTTCGGTTCCAGAACTCCGCGCCAAGGTCTGTGTTTAATCTTCGTAAGCCTTCAGAATCTTTATTTTCCACCACTTTTTTAATGGCCCCGAGCATCGTATTTGCGTCTTTATTCCGACATGGGACAACTTGCATATATCTAGAAAACACGTCTATGCATACCAACAAGTAGCCAATGCTATTATTTTCCTTTTTTATATGTCTTACGTCTGCTAAATCTGCGGCCATGATTACTTTTGGTTTTGAGGCTATTATCTTTTGCCGGGGAAATTTTTTATTCTGTAGCTTATGCAGAGTATATGTTTTATTTGTTCTCAGAAAGTTGAGTACATCATCCTGTGTTATTGTTGGGTTTATACTTTTTGCTTTCTCCCATAATTTCTCCCGAGAGCTTAAACCATAGGGCTCGTCATGTTGGGAGTAGAGCACATGTAAGAGATCCTTCTTCTCTGAGTTCACCATTGGAATACACGTTCACCGGGGGGTTCTCCGACAATGTTTGAGCGAAATTGCAGGGATTCGGGGGTATTTATACCCAAATCAACAAGAAGATATCCATAAGACCGAGAATATACAGCATATTTATATATATCTACAAATTGGTTTGCCTTCTCTTTTCCAAATATTTGTCTACCCAGACAGTGAATTTGAGATAAATCGCGTTGTCTTAACAAGAGAAAATGAGAACAGTTCAGGCTAATATTCCTTGCATGCTTTCCCCCCATATATAAATTTTGAGTGACAAACACACACGAAATTTTGTTGTGCCGTCCACGGGTAAATGCATCAACCACAGTTTTGTTCTTTACAGCATCAATGAAAATATCAATGTTCCTCTCTCATCAAAAGTATCCTCGTTAGCAATTGGATCAATTATTTCAGATGACACCATAACTTTAGACCCTATTTCTTTGTTTCTTTGAAGTGGATGAGACGTTAAACCACATATAACAATCTTTTTGAACTTCTCATGGTACTTCACTATAAGCCTCCGCACAAGTTCCGATTTTCCAGAGTTGCTATATCCTGCAACTATTATACGTGCCGGGTGTTGGAAAATATCAAGAAGATTCTCTGAATAAGTCTCTGCCATAGCGGACATTCTATGAATGATGGTAATTGTTAAAGCACGATGCTTATATATCACAATGTGTGCACAGGACACACACACACACACACATACACACACACACACACACACATACACACACACACACACACACACACACACACACACACACACACACACACACACACACACACACACACACACACACACACACACACACACACACACACACACACACACACTCCTTGAAAACAAGTGGAATCCCCCAAAGGTCATCCCAAAGGTCATTAGCGATACCGGATCACTGCGGGGGGACCCCCAAGTCTCGTTAAAGATGACTATATCAGTGCGTTCGTCTTTATATCTCCCAACCAATTCCGCTCACCACACACACACACACACACACACACACACACACACACACATACACACACACACACACTCCTTGAAAACAAGCGGAATCCCCCAAAGGCCATTAGCGATACCGGATCACCGCGGGGACCCCCCAAGGTCCATTAATCAAACTTCAAGATCAGATGGGAAGAGGAGGAAACAGGTGTGTGTGTGTGTGTGTGTGTGTGTGTGTGTGTGTGTGTGTGTGTGTGTGTGTGTGTGTGTGTGTGTGTGTGTAAGAAGAGGATGTCCCCCCCACTTTGGTTACACCCATTTTACCACCCCCCCAACTTTGGTTACCCCCATTTTACACCCCCACTTTGGTTATCCCCATTTTACCCCCACTTTGGTGACCCCCATTTTACCCCCCCACTTTGGTTACCCCCATTTTACCCGCACTTTGGTGACCCCCCATTTTACCCCCCCACTTTGGTTACCCCCGTTTTACCCCCCACTTTGGTTACCCCCATTTTACCCCCCATTACCCCCACTTTGGCACTTTGACTACTACTAGCGTTCACGCAGCAGAAGGCACTCTCGGAGAGGGCGTTACTCAGCTAGTCGCTCTCCGCAGGACCGGCACCCGGAGTCACGGAGCAACAGCTGCTCCTTACGCGATGACTCTTACCGGAAGGGAACTCCTACTGGATCCCCCCAATCCTGCCGCTACAGCTCAGAGGAAGACTCTCCCTCACGATACTTCAGGAGTCCAGCACCCTCTCGCCCCCAATCGCCCACCACTTTGGCGAATCGCTCCTCCAGAACCCTCCAGCTGTTCGGTTCAGATAGTGAGGACGAAGTGCAACCGGGACAACTACGGGCTCCTAACACTAAAGCTTGCCCTCCTCCGTTGGGCTGGACGCCCCCAACCAGACTGGCCTTTGATGCTCCTACCCCAGGACCTGCAGACACACAAGTAAACCCTGGCCCAAACCCCTCGACATCCCAATCTCAAGGAACAGAGGAGTTGCGCCCCGAGCTAACCTATTATTACATGTCACCGGACGCACGACTCGACGACACCGGCCTATCAGCACGAATCTCCCAATCCTGCCTCGGTGCTCCCTCCACTTGGTCAGGAGGAATAACCGCCAAGTCATTGCTTTCCTAGACTCCTGCGAGTATCCAGCATTGGAATACATTAGTCGCTTTAGTAGAGTTGGGACAGAAAAAGACCACTCTCAATCCCAACGCGACCATCTTCGATGCCTAAACCATATCATTCAAACAGGAGATACGCACAACTTCGGTCTCGATTGGCATGTCCAAGATCACGACTCTCAGGATAATGATTTCACAGTCAATCAGATAGAGGCCATGGAGGAATATGCCGATGTCGTCTGTCAGGCAAAAGGCTACGGCGATGAATCAAAACGTCCGCCTCTTCGTCGACACGTCCCTCTACGATCTGCCGGCCCTAAACTCCAACAGCTGGTTGACTTCCTGGATACAGAGTGTTTATCACCAACAAGCCACCATCTCCGCAAGGGTTACCGAGAAGGCCGTACTACGAGGGAACCCCCCAAACAAGAACGGGACACTGATCATGAGTATCGGCGGGCCGCCCGTTCTGCCCTTGGAATTAAACTGGCATGGCTCTTTTTAGATAACATCACTGGCCTTCCCACATTTTCAGCCCAGAGCAAATTACGAGTCATCAAAGCGGTAGTCGATGTCTTCCATAAAGATATCGACAGTAATATGGACTACCAAGTCACCAGAGCAGTCCACCACCGCCGCAACATGATCCAGTTAGCCACCCAAGACATGCCTCAAGCAGACGTACGGGTTGCGATACAGGAACTCCCTCTACCTTCCGACCCCACACTATTCCATCAGTCGGCAGCAGCCACAATCGAAGCAACGCTTCAGAAACCAGAAGGCCGACAGTTAGCCTTAATAAGGGATCGTCAATTTAAAAAACCCTACCGGGACTCCAAATGGACTCGATTTCATACGAATTCTCCACGCAAACCATCCACCAGTGCTCCTGCACCAGCCGCTAAATCTGTGCCTTCCTCACCAACACGACGTAAGCCGACAAAACCAACGCGGCTCTCCTCCTACGCTCCGAGAGCAAAGAACAACCATTCCAAAGTTGAAGGCGACAAATTCTGGTACAAAGGAGGAAAGAGCAACACATATGGTAGGAAGCAGGCCAAGGTGCCCTCAGAGCCAACCAAGGGAACCACCACCAAGAGAAATGTTCCTCCCACCAAACCCTAGGACGGACTTGGAGGTCGGAGGCCGCCTAGCAGCGTTCGAACCAAAATGGCGAACATCCCCTCGCTGGGTTTATCGGGTGATCAGAGACGGTTTGAGCCTAAATTTTCAGTCACCTCCCAAGCTAGCACCATGGAACGACAACGTCCAAGTCAACGACGAATGCATGGCCCTAGTAAAGGAATATGTCAACAAAGGAGCCATCATCCAAAGCAGTCGTTCGATGTGCCATACTTCCCGGATTTTCACGGTCCCCAAAGGCTCAGGCGGACTACGTCTGGTATTCGACCTGAGATCTGTGAACAAGCACATCAAACCACTGTCAACCCGCTTCACGGGCCACCAGCGCTTAAGACAGATCCTTCCTCACGGCGCTTGGATGGCATGTCTAGACATTCGTGATGCATATCTTCACATCAAAATGCATCCATCAATGCGAAGATTCCTTTGCTTCCAAGTCAACGGGAAGCGGTTCGAGTTCACCTGTCTTCCCTTCGGCCTGAATATCGCCCCCCTCGTGTTCACTTCTGTGCTTCGTCCTATCATTTACCAGCTGCGCACAGAACGCATAAATGTACTGAGCTACCTGGACGACCTGATCGTCTGGGACAACACAGCCAGAGCATGCTCAAACGCTATCCTTCGAACACCTTTCGTCCTCCAAGAATACGGCTTTCTGATCCACCTCGAAAAATCACGGCCAGTCCCAAGCCAGCAGAAGGAATCGCTCGGATTTCTTTGGGACTCAGTGACCGACTCAGCGTCTTTGTCACCTCCCAACGCGGACAAGATACGAGAGCAGTGCTCCATAATCCTCAGCCAGGGCCATTCTTGCAAATCAGAGTTAGAAAGCCTCCTGGGTCGGTTAGCGTTCGCGGCTCAACTTCTTCCCCTAACTCGCTTCTACAAACACTCGCTGACTCCATTCCTCAGGGAATTCCCCAACAACAACTTAAAGAAGAGGTTGAGCCCAGAACTAAAACAACTTCTTCAAAGATGGGCAGATACCGATGCCTTGCACGAGAAAGGACGCCTCCGCCCTCCACCTCCAGACATAACCATTTGGACAGACGCGTCAAAGACCGGATGGGGTCTTCACGACGGAAAGTGGGAATCGCAACAAGCAGTTCTTCACATCAACGCTCTCGAATTGAAGACAGTCGGAATTGCCCTAGCCAGTCACCTTGTCAAAATCGACCAGTGCGTGGCGGTCTTCACGGACAACGCAGCAACCTTCTACACATGCTTGAAACAAGGCTCGATCAAGAGCCCCCTAATGCATCGAATATACAAGGAGTTACTCGACATCATTATACGGAAAAATTTGACACTAATCCCCAAACGTATTCCGGGAATACGCAATGTCCTGGCCGACGCCCTATCTCGCCCAGGACCCATTCCAACAGAGTGGGAACTGGATCCACGAGACTTCTTCAGGATACAGCAGTGGGCGGGCCCCCTGGAGGTCGACTTAATGGCAACGCCCTTCAACTCCAAGCTGCCAACGTTCGTCTGCCCGTTCCAACACCCACAAGCAGCAACGGTGGATGTTCTCTCCACCCATTGGGACAGATGGCAAAGAGTCTACCTTTTCCCCCCAACATTAATGCTCGACCAGCTCTTACCTCAAATCCAGAGCTTCAAGGGGACTCTCATCCTAATCCTGGACTCACGTTCAGCATCGGCCAGTCAGACTCAGCTGAGGTCCTGGGCGAAAGATTCGCTACATCTTCTCCATCCCCCCAGCCAGAAGGCGGGCAACAGGACCCACACTGCACCATGGTCTCTCCATCTGCTCGATGGGTCGCTCTGCTTTTTTACTGCACTCCTTCAGCAGGAGGTTCGGAGAAGAAGTCGCAGAATCCCTACTTAAAGGATTCCGAAAATCCACACGCCAACAGCAAGAGCATGCCTGGCGCGCTCTTCAAGAGTGGATAAGGAACAGGCCCATAACGACCTTATCTCTACCACTCCTCCTTGACTTTATAAGATGGCTACGCTTTCAGAAGAACTTCGCATCACAGACCATTGCTGCATATAAGTCAGCTTTAGCTCTCCCGCTAAAAGAGGCCACTGGTTTGGATCTCTCCGATCCGCACTTTACCCTTCTACTAAAGTCCTTGTTCCTCGAGAGGCCACCTAGACGATCCCCGGAACTCCGTTGGAAT
>JAXIVD010000853.1:97522-115400 GCA_036785275.1 Cancer borealis
GAGGTCTTTGCGTAACCGGGTGTATGAAGAGCTGACCTTGAGGTGTAGTAGACTTTGTTAAGTACCTATTGATGTTCGACACTGGGCAGAGTTGGTTTCTGGCCAGGGGTCGGATGACTACTGGAGGAGGAGTGCGGTCTGCAGTCTGGTTCTTGTAAAGGAATCCTGGTCGTACCGCAATTACGATGGAGCCGTCTCGTCGGTGCGAGATACCCTCGCGAGAGAAGGCTGCAATTTCCGCTCCACGGTTACCCTTTGCTAGAGCTATGAGGATGAGGCATTTGTGGAGTAAGTCCTCTTCCGAGGCGTCTGTGCTCCTGAAGCGCGGCTGACGGAGGAACTGGAGTACCTTGGTAAGATTCCAACGGAGTTCCGGGGATCGTCTAGGTGGCCTCTCGAGGAACAAGGACTTTAGTAGAAGGGTAAAGTGTGGATCGGAGAGATCCAAACCAGTGTATTAGATAGATGTTTGCCAGCCGCTGTAGCCACCAATTGTATCGGAATAGATGTGCTTGGTACCGGTCTGGTACCGCGTGGCCTGGAGCAGGGTAGAGGTAGCGTGGATGATACTGGAGGTCTTGTTGAAGCACACACGGCTTGATATAGATGATATATTGAACAACACACTTGATGTAGATAGAGAAATATACAGTGACTATGACCTTAGCCTGCCTTGAGAGAGATGACGAAACGACTTGTTGATGGTGGTAGCGAGCTGAGAGATGAGCGACTTGTTGATGTCGTCGCCAGGCTGAGAATGAGCGAGAAGCAAGGGGTGTGGGCTCAGCCGCGGTCAGGAAAGGTCGACTCCAGGTGGACTACGCGCCTATGATTGGTCTGGAGTGACTCGGGAGAATGACGTCACGGAAACAGAGCTTTCTGATTGGAAGCGGCACGAGATCCTTTATCTGCGAGGGAGATGGAAGTTCCCTACCCGCACACACCACTCTCTCTCGGCTAAAAACAATGAATAACTTAAAACTAGTTAGCAATGATTTACAGATATAGATATGATACAAATACTTCCCCCTTGGAAGCATACGTCCTCGTATGTCGAGCTAAAGAATACAATCAGAGAGGGGGGACGATGAAATACATTGAATACAATACAGAATACACAATAAGACTAAGACATAATAAAAATACATGAGATATGAACAAGATCAGGATGTAGCCCTTACATAGATACATATATATACATAATTTATACAGTTGGACAGGAATGAAAGAAAAGATGAAGGAAATGGCTAGTAGACTGGACGAGACCGGAGCTGATATTTAGGTGAGGATGAGATGGGGGGGTGAAGGTGGCTGACTTTCAACAATGTCAGGAGCATTTTCTGGTAGTGGAGAGGTAGAATCGAAATCGAAACCACGATCAACCCGTTTGAGATGGTCTCTATGAACAAAGTTTTCACTGCCTGAACTTAGGTTTCTGAGTTTGAACTTGTGACCGGCCATCTTTTGGATTACACGGTGAGGTCCGTTGAATCGGGGATCGAGTTTAGAGTGGCGGTCTTGGACTTTGGTGAACACGATGTCACCAACCTCGATGTCGTGCGGTTTAGCGCGCTGATGCTGTTTATGCAGCATAGATTCCTGAGAGGCGCTAAGTCTGTCACGGACGGACATATGAATGCGCTGGAAAGCTGAAACGCGATTCTGAACATAATCGTCAACGTTGTATAGAGGACGAGGATCAGAGGAGAGAAACTCATATGGGAGTCTTTTGTTAGAGCCATATAAAATGAAATGTGGAGACTCGTTGATCGAGGAGTGAATCGCAGCGTTAAGAGAGCATGCGACTAGGGAAATGTGATCATCCCATGAAGAGCTTGAATTGACAATGAAGCGTAAGATGTCGAGAATTCGACGGTTTGCTCTCTCGACTTTTCCGTTCGCTTGAGGGGAATATGGAACAATGTTGCACTTTTTAATTTGAAATGACTCGCAAACAGCTTTGAGGATGGCATTGTTGAATTCGGTGCCATTATCTGATAGAAATACTTTAGGAGATGCATACCGGCATATGACTTCATCTATCAGTGCTCGTGCAACTGAACGTGCAGATTTGTCTTTGAGAGGAACCAAGATGCTGAAGCGTGAAAAACTATCGATACAGACGAGCAAATAGTGAAAACCGTTCTCCGTCAGAGGGAGTTTCAAAATATCGACTGACAGACTGTCCCAAGGAGCATGAGGGATAGGGTATGGGAAGTTCGGAGACTCATGATGGAGAGAGGGACGATGCTCAGCGCATGAAGCGCATAAGAGACAATGACGGGTGATGTCTTTCCTCATGGAAGGCCAGAAATATGATCTTTGAGCCTGTTTGAATGCTCTATCTTTGCCTGGATGACCGGCAAGAGGGGAGTCATGAACGTGATACAAGATAATAGGGACAAGAGCTTCTGGAATGACAAGCTGAGATGCATGATGTAATGAATCGTCCTCAGAAATGACAGAACTAGATTTATAGAGGACATCGTCTCGAAGCAAAAAGGAATCTGGGGAGAATGGCAAGCTTGGAAGGTTACTGGCATCACCTGATTCAAGATAATAAATGAAACGTTTGCAGAATTGATCAGACCTTTGAAGGGATTTGACTTCCTCAAGAGTGGGGAGTGACTGTGAGGTTGTGAGCAGACTGACAGGAGCGACATGACGGGACAGAGCGTCAGCGACAGAATTAGCTTTACCTGGGAGGTACGCGAATGAAGGATTGTACTCTTGAACAGTGAGTTGCCAACGGGCAAATTTTCCGGTTAAACTGGTTCCTTTGAATAACTCTGTGACAGCAAAATGATCGGTTAGAACGTGGATCTTATATCCGAGTATGATGTCTCTGAAGTGACGAAGAGAACAAACGACTGCGAGAGCTTCGCGGTGAGTGACACTGTAGTTGCGCTCAGCAGCATTGAGCAGACGACTGGCAAAGGCAACTGCGCGTGATTTACCATTTTCATCTCGTTGCATGAGGACAGAACCGATACCGATGTTTGATGCGTCAGTGCAAAGAATAAACTCCTTATTGAAATTAGGAAATGCGAGGACAGGAGCGTTGCATAAGGCTTGCTTGAGGGTAGCGAATGCTTTCTCGCACTCGTCCGTCCATGCGAATGTTACATTCTTTTTAAACAATGATGTGAGAGGTTGAGCAATTTTACTGAAATCTTTGATAAATTGCCGATAAAATCCTGCAAGGCCAATGAAACTACGAACGTCATCAGCAGAACTAGGAGTAGGAAACTGTGATATCGCATGAATTTTATCGTCAAGAGTGTGGATGCCATCTTTGTCAACTTTGTGGCCTAAGAATTTGATTTCACGTTTGAGGAACTGACATTTACTGAGTTTAAGAGTTAACCCGGCCTTTGCAAAACGCGACAGAACGTCTGAGATGGTTTCGAGGTGTTCGGGAAAGTCCTTTGATGCGACTATCACATCGTCTAAGTAACAAAACACCGAAGAGCCTAAGAGGCCAGAGAGAACTGAGTTCATGAGACGCATGAAAGTTAAGGGACTATTACGTAAACCCATGGCCATACGTTTGAAAGCGTACTGGCCAGATGATGTGGTGAAAGCAGTGTAGTGCCGTGAACTTTCTTCTAGCTCGACCTGGAAGAAACCAGACTGAAGGTCGAGGGTGGAAAATACACTGTTTGAATCACCTATTGACTGGAGAAGATCAGACAAGATTGGCATAGGGAATCAATCGGGTATCGTCGCGGCGTTTAAACCACAGAAATCGACGACTACTCTCCACTCACCCATGGACTTAGGAACTAGAAACAGCGGGGCATTGAATGGTGATGCCGCTGGCTCTATGATATCCTCGTCCAGCATGCTTTTGACAGCGTCGTCCATTAACGTCCTGCGGCTGTGTGGGATGCGATAAGCCGGGACGTAGATGGGTGTCGAGCCTGGGGTGAGGTGGATGGAATGACGAACAGCATCGGTCTTGCCCAGAGGTTCACCCGGAAGAGAGACACATGATCTGAAAGTCGATAAGAGGGCAAGTAAATCTGCTTTTGTTTCAGGAAAATCAACATCACCAATATGCTGGTCAAGAAGAGGAGGAGGAGAATCTGAGGCAGTTGGTGAAGATATGCATGTGTGACAAGGAGATGAGGTGACAGGGGTGACAGGGGCAGGATAAGGGAGAACTTCGCCTAAAGTCACGCCAGATTAAAGGGATATAGGGTGATTCGTGAGATTCTGAATGGCAATACAGCAAGAACTATCCTTGTCTAGGGTTGAAAGAACTAACTCGAGAGCGACACCATTCACTCGGGCAGAGTCGGGCAAACATAAGATGTCTGTCCCGGGGGGCACACCTTTGACGACGACGCGCACCAAACAGAGGTGGATCTGTGTGACTACCACAGAGGAGGTCAACACAGCTTTCCTGAGTCTGGTGTTCGAGAGGACGTCAGACAGTGTTGTAGGAGAAGAGGGATTGTCGGTGTCGCTGTGCAGCGCTTCGCTAGGCGAGTCGGCTGGCGTAGATGATAAGACAGGATCAGGGATTACTGAGGGTGTCTCGAGCGATGAGGGAGGGACATGAGATGAGTCCTGAGAAGGCGTGTGCATGACAACGTAGACATCAGATGGTGGCGGTGACTCAGGGAAGGGTGAGGCAGAGATGAAGGTGCCATTCTGGGCGATTTGATGAATAGAAGGGAAAAGTGAGATGTTGAAGTGAGACATTGTATGGTATCCTATCAATATTTCAGCTGCAAAACATACATCATCCATGACATAGAAAAAATCTGAGATAGAAAGTTCAAGTGGAGACAAACAGATACTGAGGAGAACCTTTCTATGAGGTATGACAACGTTTCCAGAAATACCACTAACAGTGATGTCTGGTGGATAGCTCTGAAACTTGTGCCTTGAGGCGGCAGAGAGTTTTTCAAAAACATGAGTTTTAATGATGTTGACTGAGGCACCAGAATCGAAAAATGCACGGCATTTGTGAGAGGCTAATTTGACGTCAGCAGTCAGACCTTGGAAAAATCCGGAGGATTTAACAGGGACACATGGGAGAGGCACTGTCTGTGCATCCGCGAAAACAACACGTTTATGAGATGACTTACTACCCGCGGTCTTTAGAATGGACTTGAGTGTTACCGAGGAGGTGCGAGGCTCTGGCGCGAATCGTTTCCCGAAGATTGAGGAGACTGCATTTGTTGCTGGAAAAGGCGACATTCCTCAAGTGAGTGACCGCGTTTATTATGAAGGGAGCAGAAGGCATTACTGTTGAATTTATGATAACCTCTTTCGTCAAGCATTACTCGACAGTCCGCTGAGACGTGACCTTTGAGTCCACATCGGTAACATGTTACCTTTCTCGAGTCACGGGAGGATGAACGGTGACGAGAATGAGAGCGTTGATTAGAACGTGACAAATGAGTGTTTGACGGTGGAGATGGGCTCCTGAGGGGAGGAGCTTCGGTGAGAAAATGGGAGCTTGATTAAGGAATGCGGTGACTGAACTAAACTTACTGGCTGAGGAACAGGTGGCGATTTCTCTGATATTTTTTTGCACAGATCATACAAGAAATCTTCCTTACTGAATTTAATGTCGCTTGCAACGGTGAAGGTTGGTGAATCGAGCTGAACAAGGAACAAGAAATATGACATCAGGCGTTTGAAATCAGTAGAAGATATATTGCCGTCTGTGTCGATCCACTGAGAGGATTTCATTTGATCTGTTAACTCAGCACTGAGAGAGGATGCAATATTCACTGCCTTATACACATCATGAGTAGAACGAGCAATATTAGTGAGAGTTTGAGCAATTTTGAGGAAGGAATGAGTTGCACCTAATTTTGAGTGACCAGAGAAATGAGAGATTAATGCTGTAGTGAGTTCATCGTATGTAGAAAAACTGAGGAATTTATCGGTTTTTATGAGTTTTCCTGCAAGACTAGATGGGTCATGACAAATCCGTGATTTTAAAATGGCTAATTTTTCCACATCAGAATGAGCTGAGCGACGTGTACATTCATCATTTACACGCCGGACAAAGGCTTGGACTGATTCAGAGTTAGTACCAGAAAAAGGAGGAATTGAGACATTATCAGATATGAGAGTAACCTGAGGTGTGGGTGTGTGAGTTGACTGGTCGTTAGACATCGTGATCACGTTGAGGAAATACACAAGGAAATAGAGAAACACTGAGTGTACACAAAAAATGTAGAATAACTAGCACAATATAGAGAAAAATATAATAAGAACTAAGGTACTTAACTAGCAGAGGACCAAGGAGATGGAACACGTGGGCGCTGACTGGTCACGTGGTGAATGGGCGTACTTCTGGGCTGCGACACGTGGTGAGGGCGTGGAGAACTTGTTTGAGGGGCCACGTGGTGATGGGTGATGAGCGTCTTGAGGGCGTCTTGAGGGCGTCTTGAGGGCGCCACGTGGTGATGCGTGGGCAGCGAAGATGGCGCGCCGCGAACAAAATGGAGGTAGAGGTGATGGGCGTCTTGAACAGTAGGGCGAGGAGGCTTGTACTCACTCGGAACAGATGCTACTGCAGAAGGGCGACGAAGGAAGCGACTGCAGGGCGTAGAGGAGAACACGAGGTGGGCGAGGCAAGGGCGTGTATGTAGAGTCACTTACTGGGCGGAACTGTGCACGTGGTGGGGGTAGAGACTTGATGACGGAGGAGGCTGAATCTTGATAATTCGTCGCTTGGAAGAACGAATTCCACCGTTTGTTTGCCAGCCGCTGTAGCCACCAATTGTATCGGAATAGATGTGCTTGGTACCGGTCTGGTACCGCGTGGCCTGGAGCAGGGTAGAGGTAGCGTGGATGATACTGGAGGTCTTGTTGAAACACACACGGCTTGATATAGATGATATATTGAACAACACACTTGATGTAGATACAGAAATATACAGTGACTATGACCTTAGCCTGCCTTGAGAGAGATGACGAAACGACTTGTTGATGGTGGTAGCGAGCTGAGAGATGAGCGACTTGTTGATGTCGTCGCCAGGCTGAGAATGAGCGAGAAGCAAGGGGTGTGGGCTCAGCCGCGGTCAGGAAAGGTCGACTCCAGGTGGACTACGCGCCTATGATTGGTCTGGAGTGACCCGGGAGAATGACGTCACGGAAACAGAGCTTTCTGATTGGAAGCGGCACGAGATCCTTTATCTGCGAGGGAGATGGAAGTTCCCTACCCGCACACACCACTCTCTCTCGGCTAAAAACAATGAATAACTTAAAACTAGTTAACAATGATTTACAGATATAGATATGATACACCAGTGGCCTCTTTTAGCGGGAGAGCTAAAGCTGACTTATATGCAGCAATGGTCTGTGATGCGAAGTTCTTCTGAAAGCGTAGCCATCTTATAAAGTCAAGGAGGAGTGGTAAAGATAAGGTCGTTATGGGCCTGTTCCTTATCCACTCTTGAAGAGCGCGCCAGGCATGCTCTTGCTGTTGGCGTGTGAATTTTCGGAATCCTTTAAGTAGGGATTCTGCGACTTCTTCTCCGAACCTCCTGCTGAAGGAGTGCAGTAAAAAAGCAAAGCGACCCATCGAGCAGATGGAGACCATGGTGCAGTGTGGGTCCTGTTGCCCGCCTTCTGGCTGGGGGGATGGAGAAGATGTAGCGAATCTTTCGCCCAGGACCTCAGCTGAGTCTGACGGGCCGATGCTGAACGTGGGTCCAGGATTAGGATGAGAGTCCCCTTGAAGCTCTGGATTTGAGGTAAGAGCTGGTCGAGCATTAATGTTGGGGGGAAAAGGTAGACTCTTTGCCATCTGTCCCAATGGGTGGAGAGAACATCCACCGCTGCTGCTTGTGGGTGTTGGAACGGACAGACGAACGTTGGCAGCTTGGAGTTGAAGGGCGTTGCCATTAAGTCGACCTCCAGGGGACCCGCCCACTGCTGTATCCTGAAGAAGTCTCGTGGATCCAGTTCCCACTCTGTTGGAATGGGTCCTGGGCGAGATAGGGCATCGGCCAGGACATTGCGTATTCCCGGAATACGTTTGGGGATTAGTGTCAAATTTTTCCGTATAATGATGTCGAGTAACTCCTTGTATATTCGATGCATTAGGGGGCTCTTGATCGAGCCTTGTTTCAAGCATGTGTAGAAGGTTGCTGCGTTGTCCGTGAAGGCCGCCACGCACTGGTCGATTTTGACAAGGTGACTGGCTAGGGCAATTCCGACTGTCTTCAATTCGAGAGCGTTGATGTGGAGAACTGCTTGTTGCGGTTCCCACTTTCCGCTCAAGAAGTTCCCGTTGGCGTCGTGAAGACCCCATCCGGTCTTTGACGCGTCTGTCCAAATGGTTATGTCTGGAGGTGGAGGGCGGAGGCGTCTTTTCTCGTGCAAGGCATCGGTATCTGCCCATCTTTGAAGAAGTTGTTTTAGTTCTGGGCTCAACCTCTTCTTTAAGTTGTTGTTGGGGAATTCCCTGAGGAATGGAATCAGCGAGCGTTTGTAGAAGCGAGTTAAGGGAAGAAGTTGAGCCGCGAACGCTAACCGACCCAGGAGGCTTTCTAACTCTGATTTGCAAGAATGCCCCTGGCTGAGGATTATGGAGCACTGCTCTCGTATCTTGTCCGCGTTGAGTGGTGACAAAGACGCTGAGTCGGTCACTGAGTCCCAAAGAAATCCGAGCCATTCCTTCTGCTGGCTTGGGACTGGCCGTGATTTTTCGAGGTGGATCAAAAAGCCGTATTCTTGGAGGACGAAAGCTGTTCGAAGGATAGCGTTTGAGCATGCTCTGGCTGTGTTGTCCCAGACGATCAGGTCGTCCAGGTAGCTCAGTACATTTATGCGTTCTGTGCGCAGCTGGTAAATGATAGGACGAAGCACAGAAGTGAACACGAGGGGGGCGATGTTCAGGCCGAAGGGAAGACAGGTGAACTCGAACCGCTTCCCGTTGACTTGGAAGCAAAGGAATCTTCGCATTGATGGATGCATTTTGATGTGAAGATATGCATCGCGAATGTCTAAACATGCCATCCAAGCGCCGTGAGGAAGGATCTGTCTTAAGCGCTGATGGCCCGTGAAGCGGGTTGACAGTGGTTTGATGTGCTTGTTCACAGATTTCAGGTCGAATAC
Source organism: Cancer borealis (assembly GCA_036785275.1). Taxonomy (NCBI): domain Eukaryota; kingdom Metazoa; phylum Arthropoda; class Malacostraca; order Decapoda; family Cancridae; genus Cancer; species Cancer borealis. The sequence goes on from JAXIVD010000853.1 coordinate 106,616, forward strand.
CAGACGTAGTCCGCCTGAGCCTTTGGAGACCGTGAAAATCCCGGAAGTATGGCACATCGAACGACTGCTTTGGATGATGGCTCCTTTGTTGACATATTCCTTTACTAGGGCCATGCATTCGTCGTTGACTTGGACGTTGTCGTTCCATGGTGCTAGCTTGGGAGGTGACTGAAAATTTAGGCTCAAACCGTCTCTGATCACCCGATAAACCCAGCGAGGGGATGTTCGCCATTTTGGTTCGAACGCTGCTAGGCGGCCTCCGACCTCCAAGTCCGTCCTAGGATTTGGTGGGAGGAACATTTCTCTTGGTGGTGGTTCCCTTGGTTGGCTCTGAGGGCACCTTGGCCTGCTTCCCACCATATGTGTTGCTCTTTCCTCCTTTGTACCAGAATGGTTGTTCTTTGCTCTCGGAGCGTAGGAGGAGAGCCGCGTTGGTTTTGTCGGCTTACGTCGTGTTGGTGAGGAAGGCGCAGATTTAGCGGCTGATGCAGGAGCACTGGTGGATGGTTTGTGTGGATAATTCTTATGAAATCGAGTCCATTTGGAGTCCCGGTAGGGTTTTTTAAATGGACGATCCCTTATTAAGGCTAACTGTCGGCCTTCTGGTTTCTGAAGCGTTGCTTCGATTGTGGCTGCTGCCGACTGATGGAATAGTGTGGGGCCGGAAGGTAGAGGGAGTTCCTGTATCGCAACCCGTACGTCTGCTTGAGGCATGTCTTGGGTGGCTAACTGGATCATGTTGCGGCGGTGGTGGACTGCTCTGGTGACTTGGTAGTCCATATTACTGTCGATGTCTTTATGGAAGACATCGACTACCGCTTTGATGACTCGTAATTTGCTCTGGGCTGAAAGTGTGGGAAGGCCAGTGATGTTATTTAAAAAGAGCCATGCCAGTTTAATTCCAAGGGTAGAACGGGCGGCCCGCCGATACTCATGATCAGTGTCCCGTTCTTGTTTGGTGGGTTCCCTCGTAGTACGGCCGTCTCGGTAACCCTTGCGGAGATGGTGGCTTGTTGGTGATAAACACTCTGTATCCAGGAAGTCAACCAGCTGTTGGAGTTTAGGGCCGGCAGATCATAGAGGGACGTGTGGACGAAGAGGCGGACGTTTTGGTTCATCGCCGTAGCCTTTTGCCTGACAGACGACATCGGCATATTCCTCCATGGCCTCTATCTGATTGACTGTGAAATCATTATCCTGAGAGTCGTGATCTTGGACATGCCAATCGAGACCGAAGTTGTGCGTATCTCCTGTTTGAATGATACGGTTTAGGCATCGAAGATGGTCGCGTTGGGATTGAGAGTGGTCTTTTTCTGTCCCAACTCTACTAAAGCGACTAATGCATTCCAATGCTGGATACTCGGAGGGGTCTAGGAAAGCAATGACTTGGCGGTTATTCCTCCTGGCCAAGTGGAGGGAGCGCCGAGGCAGGATTGGGAGATTTCGTTCTGATAGGCCGGTGTCGTCGAGTCGTGCGTCCGGTGACATGTAATAATAGGTTAGCTCGGGGCGCAACTCCTCTGTTCCTTGAGATTGGGATGTCGAGGGGTTTGGGCCAGGGTTTACCTGTGTGTCTGCAGGTCCTGGTGTAGGAGCATCAAAGGCCAGTCTGGTTGGGGGCGTCCAGCCCAACGGAGGAGGGCAAGCTTTAATTTTAGGAGCCCGTAGCTGTCCCGGTTGCACTTCGTCCTCACTATCTGAACCGAACAGCTGGAGGGTTCTGGAGGAGCGATTCGCCAAAGTGGTGGGCGATTGGGAGCGAGAGGGTGCTGGACTCCTGAAGTATCGAGAGGGAGAGTCTTCCTCTGAGCTGTAGCGGCAGGATTGGGGGGATCCAGTAGGAGTTCCCTTCCGGTAAGAGTCATCGCGTAAGGAGCAGCTGTTGCTCCGTGACTCCTGGTGCCGGTCCTGCGGAGAGCGACTAGCTGAGTAACGCCCTCTCCGAGAGTGCCTTCTGCTGTGTGAACGCTCTCTATGTTTGAGCCTCCGGCCATCGGGACTCTTCGAGCTTTTTCTGGCGTGGTGATTGTGCCTTGCTCTTTCTTGGAGCTTTTTAAACTCACGAAATTCGTGGAAGTCGAGAAGTAGAGACGGAGAGGGAGAACGGGACCTTTCCTGTCTGGGATAATTTCTTGGCCGTTTGGAGCTAGGTTCTCTGGGAGAAACGTGAGAACTCGCGTGGGCGGAATTGTCATGATGGCGCTTGTGAGGTTCGTAAGAGGGCGAACATGACCTTTCTCTGGAGGAGTGGCGAGGTGGGGTTACTGATGCTCGTCGACTTTCGGAGCGAGAGCAAGGAGTTTTAGTGCTTGACCTCCGTGAATCCGGTTGGGAAACCCGTGGCGAGCGAGAGTAGTTAATGTCATGCGAGAGAGCTGCTTGCAATGGTAGCTCGATCTGCGCCTGGGAGATTGCCATAGTGAGCAGGTCCTTCGAAGACTTGGACGTGTTCGGAGTGGAACGGGGAGCGTGGTTAGAAGGCATCCCCTGGTTCGGAGAGCGGGTGGATTCCTTCTCAGGAGTGATAGAGGGCAGGTTTTTGTCTGAAAGCGGAAATCTCACGGATTTAAGGTTGTTAAAGGAGCCCATCCACTTATGAAAGCGAAGGGCAAAGGTTTCCTGTGAGACAAAACCTGAAAGGTCCTTCCGAGAGGCCACCGCTTCCGCGCTCCGCATTATCTCCTTCAGTATGAACCGCGCCTCATTGGAAATTTGGGTGTCCTTGGAGACGGACTCTTCAAAAAGTGTGACGCAGTTGTCACAGGTGTCTGGTATCCATATATGTAGCTGGCGATCCATGCAGGGTGCATGGCGCAGGCATAGGTGACCTCGCCATTTCCCTTTATTGTTAATGCAGTTCTTGCATTCGCCTCTCCCGCTCGACGAGGTTGATCGTGAGCGAGAAGCCATGGTTGAGATCACTAGAGGATAGTGGAGGAGGGCGCTTCCTTTGGGCAGGCTGCACTCTGGGTAGCGGCCGGTGTGCGGACGTCTCGCCGGGAGCTGTCCAGGACCCGCTGACAAATGAAACCAGAATGTTCATTGAGAATGACCGGTGGGCCAATATGTATGATTGGAATATTGCAAAGATATATTACAATCAAACAGGAGAGTGCTGACATAGATGACTCATCTCAAAGGATAGGGAGCGAACTGTATCCTCCGAGTGAGTAGATCAGGGCAAGTTGTATTCCGGGAGGAACTGGATGCCACAGGAAAGGAGGCGGGGTTGGCTCATCTCAAAGGACAGGGAGTGTACTGTATATCCTTTGAGTGAGTTGCGGACCTCTCAGCATATGACTCTGGACCTGGGCAGGTTGTATTCCGGGAGGAACTGGATACCACAGGAGAGGAGGCGGGGTTGGCTCACCTCAAAGGACAGGGAGTGTACTGTATATCTCTTGAGTGAGTTGCGGACCTCTCAGCATATGACTCTGGACCTGGAACGTGTCAGAAGTGTAGTGACACAAGGCTGGAACAAAAGCCTCCCCTCCCAAAAGCAAGTGGGGAGTGGGTGGTGGGGGCGAACCCCCAACACCCGTAAGTACCGAATGCAGTATGCATGCCGTCGGCTCGGCTTACCTGAAGCAGGTGAGGACCAAAGCAACAGGGGGAGAGCACAGTCTAAGGAGGAGCTCTTGGAGGAGAACCTCTCTGTAGCAAGGCTGTGCTGAGACTGTCATACCTCGGTAGCGCACTTATATTTATAACTTCGGAAGGACAAAATTCCCGACCATGTAAAACAAATAAAAAAAAATAAAAAAATAAAAAACTTTAAAAAAAATAAAATAAAAAAAATAAAATAAATAAAAATAAAAAAAGACGGAAAATCCAACGTTGTCAAAATAAAAAATAAATAAATAAATAAATAAAAAAGACCGATTTCCCGCACAGCAAACTTTTCTTTCGAGTTCGCTACCTCGAATAGACCCCCAGCTTCTGAGCTCAGGGAGATGTCCAAGAAAGGTCAACTTTCTCAGCAATAGAAAGAGGGACCAAAGCCGGTAACGTACCCAGGGGGCATATTTCCGAAAACTTCATCAGATTTTAACCCGCTCCGCCCGGGCCAGTGACGTAGGCAGACTCTGCCTCGTGATTGGCTGGCTGCACTCCTGCCCGGCCCTTCTCATTCTCTCCCGCTCTCCTCCCGCTAGCAGCCCGTCCCCCCCCCACATCCCCGTTTTCTCTCCATATGCCCCGCTCCCTCCCCCCCCTTCTCTTCTCTCCAGCTCGCTGCCCGTCCCCTCCCCGCAAACACCCAACACCCCTACCCTTCTTGCCCATTCCCCCCTCTTTATTCCCTCTCTCTCCACCCCTTGTGTGTGAGATAAAAAACACTAATTATAACAAATTAGTAAGAGAGAGAGAGAGAGAGAGAGAGAGAGAGAGAGAGAGAGAGAGAGAGAGAGAGAGAGAGAGAGAGAGAGAGAGAGAGAGAGAGAGAGAGAGAGAGAGAGAGAGAGAGAGAGAGAGCATTACACAGGAGCAACACAAACAATCTCTGAATTATCGGCCTATTTTAACAACTATTTTTTTTCCTATTGCTATTTGCTACATACCGTAGGAATCAGCAAGGTTTGCAGAACTCGAATCAGTGATTGAAAATACAAAAGATGGAAAACTAACGTAGTTACAGTGAGTTTAATTTGTTTCATTAGAAAAAATCTGTATGCGGTATTTTCTTTTAATTAGATTTTCGCATTATAGATACATACACAGTACAATCAATTTACGCTCATGATATGCATCAACGTATAACAATGACGATGGTAGGCTCAGTTTTCCTTAGTGATTTATGATAAGATGGTGAAATTGGATTAGGTAACAACATTTCGAGTCTCTCCGCGATCCCCAGTACCCCCCTTTCTCTCTTCCGCCCCCCCACCCTTCTCTCTCTCTCTCTCTGTCTCTCTCTCTCTCTCTCTCTCTCTCTCTCTCTCTCTCTCTCTCTTACTATTTTGTTATAATTTGTTTTTTCGCACACGAAAGGGGTGTGAGAGAGAGAAAAAAACACACACACACACATTATTTATCTATCTATCTGTGTATCTATCTATCTATCTAATCTATTTAAAGAGAGAGCGAGAAAGATTGCGCGCGCATACACACATTATCTATCTAACTATATGTGAATCTACTATCTATCTATCTCTATCTATCTATCTATCTATCTATCGAGAGAGAGAGAGAGAGAGAGAGAGAGAGAGAGAGAGAGAGAGAGAGAGAGAGAGAGAGAGAGAGAGGAGAGAGAGAGAGAGAGAGAGAGAGAGAGAGCACAACAGCATTACACAGGAGCAACACAAACGATCTCTGACTTATCGGGCTATTTTAACAGCTATTTGTTTTCCTATTGCTATTTGCTACATACCGTAGGAATCAGCAAGGTTTGCAGAACTTGAATCAGTGATTGAAAATACAAAGGATGGAAAACTAAGGTAGTTACAGCGAGTTTAATTTGTTTAATTAGAAAAAATCTGTATGCGGTATTTTCTTTTACTTAGATTTTCGCATTATAGATACATTCACAGTACAATCAATTTACGCTCATGATATGCATCAACGTATAACAATGACGATGGTATATTCAGTTTTCTTTAGTGATTTATGATAAGATGGTGAAATTGGATTAGGTAACAACATTTCGAGTCTCACCGCGATCCCCTGTACCCCCCACCCCCTTTCTTTCTTCCTCCCCCCCACCCTCCCTTCTCCTCTCTCTCTCTCTCTCTCTCTCTCTCTCTCTCTCTCGCTCTCTCTCTCTCTCTCTCTCTCTCTCTCTCTCTCTCTCTCTCTCTCTCTCTCTCTCTCTCTCTCTCTCTCTCTCTCTCTCTTTCGATCGATCGATCGATCGATAGATAGATAGATAGAGATAGATAGTAGATTCACATATAGTTAGATAGATAGTGTGTATGTATGCGCGCTAATCTTTCTCGCTCTCTCTCTTTAAATAGATTAGATAGATAGATAGATACACAGATAGATAGATAAATAGTGTGTGTGTGTGTGTGTGTGTGTGTGTGTGTGTGTGTGTGTGTGTGTGTGTGTGTGTGTGTGTGTGTGTGTGTGTGGTTTTTCTCCCTCCCACACCCCTTTCGTGTGCGAAAAACAAATTATAACAAAACAGTAAGAGAGAGAGAGAGAGAGAGAGAGAGAGAGAGAGAGAGAGAGAGAGAGAGAGAGAGAGAGAGAGAGAGAGAGAGAGAGAGAGAGAGAGAGAGAGAGAGAGAGAGAGAGAGAGAGAGAGAGAGAAGGAAGGGTGGGGGGGGTAGAAAGAGAGAAAGGGGGGGGTACAGGGGATCGCGGAGAGACTCGAAATGTTGTTACCTAATCCAATTTCACCATCTTATCATAAATCACTAAGGAAAACTGAGCCTACCATCGTCATTGTTATACGTTGATGCATATCATGAGCGTAATTTGATTGTACTGTGAATGTATCTATAATGCGAAAATCTAAGTAAAAGAAAATACCGCATACAGATTTTTTCTAATTAAACAAATTAAACTCGCTGTAACTACCTTAGTTTTCCATCTTTTGTATTTTCAATCACTGATTCGAGTTCTGCAAACCTTGCTGATTCCTACGGTATGTAGCAAATAGCAATAGGAAAACAAATAGTTGTTAAAATAGGCCGATAAATCAGAGATTGTTTGTGTTGCTCCTGTGTAATGCTGTTGTGCACTCTCTCTCTCTCTCTCTCTCTCTCTCTCTCTCTCTCTCTCTCTCTCTCTCTCTCTCTCTCTCTCTCTCTCTCTCTCTCTCTCTCTCTCTCTCTCTCTCTCTTACTAATTTGTTATAATTTGTGTTTTTTATCTCACACACAAGGGGTGGAGAGAGAGGGAATTAAGAGGGGAGAATGGGCAAGAAGGGAAGGGGTGTTGGGTGTTGGAGGGGGGGGGGACGGGCAGCGAGCTGAAGAGAAGAGAAGGGGAGGAGGGAGCGGGGCATATGGAGAGAAACGGGGGTGTGGGGGGGACGGGCTGCTAGTGGGAGGAGAGGCGGGAGAGAAAAAGAAGGGTGGGGCAGGAGTGCAGCCAGCCAATCACGAGACAGAGTCTGCCTACGTCACTGGCCCTGGCGGAGCGGGTTAAAATCTGATGAAGTTTTCGGAAATATGCACCCAGGGGTACCCAACCGAAGGTTGGCCGCAGCAAGGACAAACATTATTAAATTAATAAAAGGATGGATGCTACAGTGAATGCAGCGGACGCATCAAGGACACAGTAACGTCCCAGAATAATGTGGCGCAGAGGAATTATGAGGAGTTGAAGGTTCGAGTCGACAAGCAGTCGGAGATCATCGCGACAGCAACAGTACTTGGAGTACCTTGACAGGAAGGAGCGCGAGGTCAATGTAGTTATCCTGGGACGTAGCTGATGAACAAGTGTCTCTGGACGGCACTATTACCGACGAGGAGAAGCTGAACAAGATTTGGACGGCTGTAGGGGTGGGTGGCGTGGCGGGGGCTCATCGTAGGCTGGGTGGCGGTACAGGTCAGGGCGGGGATCCATGAACGGAGGCAGTAGCTAGTTAACGCCGCCACAAACTAACGCTAACTTTACTACCCCGCTGTTACCGACCTCTTTAAGGCTGATTAAGGCATCCACAAAAAAGGGGTTTCGGACAAAAGTTCGTATAGAAAAAGTTCGTATGGCAATAATTCGTAGGATAAAGTTCGTTTGCCTAAAGTACGTCAGGAATAAAGTACGTAGGGTATAAAGTTCGTAATGTCAAAAGTTCGTAAATGGAAAAAAATCGTAATGGAAAAAAAATCGTAAGGTTATATGTTCGTCGTGACAATGTTCGTTAGAAAAATGTTCGTACGCGTTAGGATCGGTTAAGTTAGGTAGGTCGTTATGAATATTTTACATATATATATATATATATATATATATATATATATATATAATATATATATATATATATATATATATATATATACGTACCATACGAATATCTGCATACATACTTTAGCGTACGAACTTTTTGGTACGTACTTTTTTCAAACGAACTTTATCTCTTACGAACATTTGCTTACGAACAAATTGCGTATGAACTTTATACATACGAACTATTTCCATACGTACTTTGGTCCTAGAATCACAAAAAAGGTAGTAGCCGGTAGTAAGAGATTCAGTGACGTCACGCCACGAGTGACCTCATGATGCTTGACGTACTCGCCAGCCAATCACAACATCGTTTACAAAACACAGCAACCAATCCCGAGCCATCCACTTGATCAGTGTTTACAAACACAACAGTCTCTTCATGCATGTGACTCTCGTCCTATTTTCTACCTATTTTCTACAATATATTTGTTATCCTTATTATTTAGTTTTATTATTCCTTGTTGTGAATTTTAATATAGTTCTATAGTAAAACTAATATGTACTGAACCATAGGGTGTTGGCCACCATTCTGCCAAATCTCCAACCAAAACATTCACTTTATACTTCTCACGGTTATTTAATAATAGTATTATCAACAAACAGCGTTCTAAGAATATTCTGACTCTTACATGAAATAGCAGGTGATACAAATAAGTGTTATATACGAAATTAAATGAAGGTATTTCATATACATGTATGATGATGTGGCATTTCAGGTCAGGCGACGTTGCCCACTCGACACGAGGCGGGATTTTCCGTGTCTCATCCTGTATTTCTTTTCACCACTGGGTATCTCAAGAGCACATAACAGAAAATATTATGTAAACTATCAGTCTAATTTTCACTTATATAACCAGCACCTTTACTGTATTTAATTTACTTATGGCATAATCAC